>JACCGJ010001961.1:32611-61556 GCA_013407085.1 Atriophallophorus winterbourni | reverse complement strand
TACAAAGCGGCGTCTCCAGCACTACTCGGCGTTTGTTCGAATCAGCTTCTCTAGCCCTTGCATAACGAAGTGCGACCTGCAAGGCAGCAGGGAGTTGCCAGGAAGAACTATCCTAGCTGTCCGAATGACAAAACGCCACAAAACTGACCCAGCTCCGTATCTCACTAAACAAATCAAAATAAAGATCCTTCATATTGATACAATAATATTATTAACAAATCACAAATAAAACCTATTCACATTGTTTCCGGAAGCACCGCGTATATCGACCGCGGCTATCCACCAAAGCAACGCGGGAATAAAAAGAAGAAGAAACAACGGGCGTGGTCCGAGATCGGTCACAGTATGTACATCAAGCTCGTGTGAATTGCGATCAGAACAGATTGGCAACATCCCCGGGGAGTTCCAAGATTTTCGTGCTGTAGAATGTTTCCAGATCGCGCAACAGTCGTTGATCGGCCAGAGTGACAAAGTTGATCGCGACACCTTTACGACCGAAACGGCCACCCCGACCGATGCTGTACGAGAGAGAGAATGCGAATTTAGTGGATTAAGTCTGGGGTTGTGGATTAGCATCTCGGCACTTAGTATGTATGTATGGTATGAAAGCACAAGCCTGGTCCAGACAAAGTGCCGCACAGTCAGAGACTGCACGTGGGCTAAGATACGGTCTGGTTGCCCAGGCCTAGACAGATATGAGGGGGGAAATAGAAATGGTAGTGAGACTGCAGCGTGTTTCAGCATGCAGCTCACTACCGTTGGCCAATCAATTTGGCACAATGTTAGCCGTACAGCACAGAAATGCTGCACGAATGCACATCCGGCACCTAGTGGCCATACTTGGGATCATGTGAATACACTAAACTGGAAAATCAGTTCCACTAGGCAATTAAGTAGGAATTTGTATTACATGAGTAAACACTGGTTGCATGGGTAGATTCGCTTGCTTCATTGACATCTCGGGTGAGAATACGGTACAAGTGATGTTCTGATGCGACTGTACTCATCGCATAATGAAGCGTAACCTGCAAGGAATCATCATCGATATCGAGTGCCGGATTGTCATGCAACTATCGCATGTCAAAATCCTAAGTAGATGGGGAAAGATGGGAAATAAAACGGTACTGAATCTGTAGAAAATTAGGCAGAGGCACATTGAGATGAGGTGCATACACCTGGAAACAAACATGCGTTCGATCCAGTGTAGTGAGCAAGTAGAACGAAAGCAGCATGACACCCTCCTTGAGGATTTTAGTGTCATCATCATCATCAAAGACAGCATTACACCGGTAGCACGTACCGAATGGTTAACTGCCATACAACCATGAAAAATTAAAATCCTAAAAGATGGGGAAGGGTGGGACTTAAATAGCTACGGATTCTATAGAAGAGTAAGCACAAAAAAACTTGGAAGAGGTGCCTACACCTCGAATGGAACATGCATTCAAACAAGTTTCGTGAACGAGTAGAGCGACATCAGCATGGCAGCTTCTTTGCGGCTTTCACTGTCATGCATCATAACAAGCTTTTCGCGTCACTCCGCTTGACAACATACAAGTTTAAGCAAACACTCCAAGAATATGCTTAGTGCAAGACCGCCATTGAACACGGTTTCGGGACATATCATGAAGCGTAACTAACCATCGCGATATCTGACCGCGGGGACACCAGCCTGGAAGACGCGCTGCACCGACTTTGGAAAGGTTACTAGTAAGGGTTTTTAACTGCCTATGCCATGTGAGGGTTTGGCAACACCAAGATTTACGCCAATCAGGATGTGGCGTGTGGCAAAAAGAATCTGTTTCGGAAGTCCGTGGTCCGGCATCCGTAAAACGTGACCCAACCAGCGTAACCTATGCAGGTTGATCTGCTTCTCTATATCAGCATTACTACCGAGTGTCAGCCATCATACCAAGCTTTCCTCGCCACTTCGCTTGACAACATACAAGATTAATCAAGTACACCAAGACGTCTACAACGAGACCGCCACTTGAAGCAAGACAAAGCAAGGTGAATGTGACAAGGTACCGCGCGTCAGCTGTTCGCCTACAGGAAATCACTTTGGATTTTTACGCAACGATTTCTCTTGTAGCCGTTAGGCAATCAGATATCGTACACAGTGGAAGTTTCAGATCAGCTACGCCTGGCTGTTGAGAACAATGTGATCGCATCAACGTGAATTTAAAGCGCCTGCTACCCGTCTTATCACATACCGTTTTGGTAAAAAAATGGTTTCTCGTGAAACGCCAAATGGATCCAAACATGCGGCCACAACACCATGCAACATGCTTATTGCACCATTCTGGCAATAGTAGACGCTGTATTCGGTCGAGGTGCAGACGAAGCCATCCAAACAGGCGCACGAAGTCACGGAAGGTATTGTGCATCAGCAGACAACCAAGGCATGCAATGAATGTCCTTGCAGGCTGATGGAAACTGAGGCCCCAACACCACGAAAATTCAAAACACAAATCTCTTTCGTGGTTAGGTTTGCCGATACTACTGTCAGGCATCGCACAATGGAGCCAAGACAGACTTTCGATTTCGTCAGAGATAGACCAGTGTTCCTCATTGAAAGACAAATCGATCTGCCAGACTTCATCGTCACGGGCAGCAGTACACCGGCAGGACATACTGAATATTGTACTGCCATAAAATCATGATGCGAATGACTCCTACGTAGATGGGAAAGGGTGAAATCTATCCGGGAGTAGGCATGTGCACACGGAGATTAGGTGCCTACACCTCAATCAAGATTTGTGACGGAGTAGATCAACCTTAACACGGCAGGTTCATTGCATCCTTCAGTCTCACACTAAAGCAAGTCTTCCCCATCAATCCTTAAATGGACTTGTGTGCGATTATCTCCTCCTGGAGGATGAGTCGGCTTCAATGAAGATTCTTGGGAATTTGGGTACAAAGCGACGTCCCCAGCCCCACTCGGCGATTATTCGAGTCAGCTTCTCTAGCCTTTGCACAACCAAGTGCAAGGCAGCAGGGAGTTACCAGAAAGAGGTGGTGTGCACCAACTAACCGTCTACGAGACTCTGCTCTAGATTTTTCCTCAGGGTATCCCACAAGGCAGCGGAGGTTTAAAATCAGGGTTTTCCTTCGTTTAGATGAAATGCCCTCCCAGACTAACGAGCTACATCTGCCCGAAGCACTCCAAGAAGAGGTGTTCAACAACAACAACAACGTCAGTGGTTACTTCGAAGTCCAGCTACGTCCAGTTTTATTGTCAGCTGTCTGGGTAAAGTCTAATAAATCTTACAATAACGTCATTGAGGGTGGCAAATAATTTTCGCTCAAAAGAAGAAGAGAGCGGCAGTGCGTGGGTGAGTGAAAACACATGTGCTCCACGAGCGACTCACCGGTGTATGTAATTTTCCAACGTTGTTGGGAGATCGAAGTTGATGACCAGGGAAATTTGCTGTACATCGATTCCTCGCGCCAGCAAGTCGGTGCTGATGAGAACACGACTGGAACCGCTGCGGAATGCGGCCATGATGTTGTCCCGTTCCGCTTGAACCATATCGCCGTGCTGGTGGAGAAGAATGTAGCACACAGTGAGTTCCCAACACAAGTGGAAGAAAAATATGCAACAATGGCCTGCTGCTAGCCGCAAGCAACGACCGGCCATGCTTCGAACGCAAGCACTGACGTTGGATTGGGTGTTTGCAATCTCGTCACGATATAAATGATTACACCTTGATTTCAGTGTAAACATGCTGATACGGGCCATTAAGTAGCACTCCAATCATCTCCTCTAATTGGTTGTCTCACTAAACAGGTGTCATGTGGGTAGACAAATAAAAGATCAATAGGTCAAGGTCAATTGACACTGCTCACACGTGTACGGCTAAATGCGTGGTTAAAACTAATGTAACACGTTACTGTGACCGTTAACGTGACGGTCATGTTGATCCCAGCAATGGTCAACAAGAAGACGTTGATTAACATGAAAGAGTTGAGAATAGCGAAGATGATGAGATCAGAAATGAAGAACTCACCATGGCAGACACAATATAGTCCCTTTGAGTGAGTTCGTGAGTCAGCCATTCAACTTTCTTCCGAGTGTTGCAAAATATCACCGCCTGAGTGATATCGATGGTTTTGTACAAATCACAAAGCGTGTCCAGCTTCCATTCCTCTTGTTCGACGTTCACGTAGAACTGACGAATTCCTTCCAGCGTGAGTTCCTCCTGTTTGACGAGGATACGCACCGGGTCGATCATAAATTGCTTGGTTACTTCCAAGACTTCGTCGGAAATTGTGGCGGATGAAAGAATGACCTGAGTGGAAAAGCATGACGTGATGATGTGAATTAGGCGTGCAGGATGGTATGGTATGGTATGAAAGCACAAGCCTGATTCAGGCAATGTGTCGCATAGAGACTGCACGTGGGCTAAGATACTGCCAGGTTGCCCAAGTCTAGACAGATATGAGAAATAGAGAATAAAGATGACAGTACATTAAACCTGTGATGGTTCATTTGCACGGATGTGCAATCGTGCAGTACTTCGTGCTGTGCGGCTAACACCAAGCTAAATTAATTGGCCAGAGGTAGTGAGCTGCATGCGGAAACAGGCTGGAGTCTCACTACCATTTCCTGTTCTTTTTTATTCCTCATATCTGTCTATGCCTGGGCAACCTGGCAGTATCTTAGCCCACGTGCAGCCTCTGACTGTGCGGCACTTTGCCTGGATCAGGCTTGTGCTTTCATACCATCATACCATAGGTACCTTTGACCCCCAAACCTAATCAGCAATCTATTAGATAAATCAATGTTTTTTGCAACGTGACCAGCTAGTCCGTCGCAGTCACGCACAAAACGTTGACAAACCATATCGATGCGTGCTCCGTTAACTAATCACACACCGGTATGTTGTTTACACTAAGTCGAGAGTGGCGACGCGTTGAACTAAGCAGGGTTGCTGAATCGCACACAAGCTGCAACACCAATGATTCACATTACACTCACGTGATAAAGTTCGCGTAAACTTAACCTTGAAAGAAATTTACCGATCGAGGTCTGCGACTCGTTAAACAAGACGCTGTAAAAGACAAAGCCAGTTGCATAGATTGCAGGAACTGGAGGTACATGATGCCGTGAGTTTGATTATGGATATGGATGACATCACAAGCGCATGATGATTTCATGCTTTGCAGCTTTTAGAATGATGAAACAGTCCGGGAATGAAAATCTCTCAAGCAGTGCTCACCGCATCAGTTGCACGCCGGCGGCGTGATTTACTTTCAACAGCCAAGAGCTGTATCTATTCTATCTTAATGGTACTGAGCTGCATGCGTAAACATGCTGGTGTTTCACTGTCATTTTTTCATTTTCTCAAGGGTTTGGGCAACTTGACCACGTGCAGTCAATGACTGGGCGGCACTTTGCCTGGATCTAGGATTTTGATTTCATCAACACACACACACACACACACACATCATCCTGTGTTCTTCGAGCGACAAAGAAAGTGTGATATGGTGCATAACAGTTAAGCTTACAAGTTAAATAGAGAAATCGTTTTTGTTGACAATGCAGCCACTAATGCTCACTTTGAAAAGCATCTTCCGTAATCAATGCACTGCCTTTCACCTGGATGCAAATAGACTGGGTTGAGAATCAGCGTGAACAAGAATAAAGTTCTTGGCCATGTAGTCTCCCATCAACCCCATTGAACGGCCAGGTTGAACGATATCTTTGTCCAGCTATCCCATCAACCCTGTTGAACGGCCAGCTTGAACGATATCTTTGCCCAGCCATTGAAGAAAGCCTTACGCTGGATACCGAGATTTATAAGTAGAAAAGCTTTCATATTTGCGCTGTTGGAATGCTGTTTCTGGCACAAACACACGCTGGCAAACTGGTGGTAAAAATTGCTTGCATTTTAAAATACCTTGCAGTATGTCACTGTAACTTTGACAACCCATTTACGTCACGAATGGAAGCTGAAAATTATTCTTTTACGGAGCGTTCGTCGTGAACATATCGTGTATGCATAGATTAACAAATGTTGAAGAGCTCTCAAAAGCCGGTCAGCAGAACATCTTCACTTAACTACAACACTCTCACTTACGTTGACTCCAGTATATCCATCGAACGGAAAATGATTGTAATCCAAAAGATTCACTCAATGGGGAATTGAGATTAGGAATATGGCTATCGGGCAGGCCGCACTTGCGTTTAAAAAAGATACAAAAGCTCTGGACATTGACCATTCGAACGTGCATTTAGCTGTTCTTTTTGGAGGAATAAGCTGAGGAAAAGCAGGCCCCAACACTGTGTTGATTTACCGGCTATTTTTTACTGCTGTGAATAGTTTGTGAATGATTGTCCCTTTAGAATCGGACATGGTCATGCGAAAAACACTGTGATTCGGAGGTACATTCACGGTTCAGAGATGTGCGATCGTGTGGTACTTTTGTGCTACCTAGCTGACACCGCGCTAAATTGATTTGCGTGTGGAAACAAGTTTGAGTCTCACAGCCGTTACACTTTCTAGGCCCGAGGAAATACACAGCATCGTATTATTGTAGAGAACTTTGTCTGGATTCACGTTTGTGCATTATGGAATTCTGAAGCCAAGGAGCCCCAGCTTTCCGAGTTCACATAACGCCAGGCGGCAAGCTTCTCGACTTCGAATATGCTGATGATATAGTTCTGCTCTTCAACTCGCACACAGATGCACAGGCGATACTGAACAAACTGGCTAGTATTGTACCCCATTTGGAATGCGTTTTGCGCCCTCCAAGTGCAGTGTTCTACTGCAAGACATCGACTTAGCAAACAGCACTTTAGTACTTGACAATCAGGCGCTTGAGATTGTAGGTCGTTTTACGTATCTCGGTAGTTGTATCAATAATTCTGCATCGTTAGATGACGAGGTCTCGGCACGCATTTCTAAAGCGACCGTAGCATTCCGTAACCTAAGTCACCTCTTGCGTCAGAAGGGACTGTCTCTGTTACTCAAAGGTAGAATCTACAAAGCGACAGTTCGGGTTGTACTACTGTATACATACATACATACATACATGTCATGATTGTTTGTTGTATACTTTCTATATGCCGTTGACTAACATCTTGTTTGCATTTCAGCTATTGTACGCTAATTCTTAGAATAGTAAAGCGTTGCTTACTCTACTCAAACCCGTCTTCCTTTTCTACTTAATTCGGATCGTATAAGGAACGTTACAATACATACATACATACATACGTACATACATACATACATACATACATACATACATACATACATACATACATACATACGTACGTACGTACATACGTACATGGTCTACGTCGAGCGATATGCCAACAAAGAACCACAATAATAGCTACATGCAGTGTCTAGTCAAGGTAAAGACCTCTCGAACAAGTGCACCAGGTAAGCAAATATGTAATGAAGATATGCATCAAAATCCTCTCACTTGTGTATCACGGTTTAGATATTCGAATATGTCTCGAATTTGATCTTTGAATCCCAGACTGAGCATCTCGTCCGCTTCGTCCAAAACGAAAATACGAATCAAATCCGTACGAAGAGAGCCACGCTTGATCATGTCAAGAACCCGACCAGGAGTACCGACCACGATTTGCTGCCCCATTCCTAGTCGTTCTTTATCAATTGCCACTTGAGTGCCGCCGATGCACGCATGGCAAGTGATATCCATGTAATCACCCAAAGCGATCACAACCTAAAATACAAATTGATGTGCTACTAATGAGTAGTTTGTATTTGTGAAACATTCGTAAACGTAAAAATTACGTTTATCTTGGGGGTCAAAAACTTAACCACCGGTATTTAAACGCACAACGCAAACGTTTTAAGTTCCGCCGATATACAATAAATAAAATCAAGAATTACTAGTATACAAAATCGATATTTTAATCAATAACAGTATCTTTCTATAAAGAATAAGTCAGGTTCGAACTGTGCTATAGTCGGTTTAACTTAACTTTGTTCAAAATAAGAAATATGGAAGAATAAAAACCTCATTTGCATGCATCTCCATCACACACACCCCACGAACGGTTTCGTGCTGTTTGCACTCATCAGGTAGGGACAGTAGGAACAGGATCCGCATGCGCTTGAAACAATGGAAGAATGGTAAACAAGTTGCGCTTGTATGCCACTTTTGGTACGGTTGGTACACGATGTGCACTCGTGGCATGCATTCCTGTCTGTCCGGCGAACCATCGTGCTAAATTGATTGCCAACGGTAGTGAGCTGCATGCTGAAACACTCTAGAGTCCTCACTAAAAACTACATTTCTCTTTCCCCCCTCATATCTGTCTAGGCCTGGGCAACCTGACAGTATCTTAGCCCACGTGTAGTCTCTGACTGTGCGGCACTTTGCCTGGATCAGGCTTGTGCTTTCATTCCATACCATTGTTGGTGGTGGTGGCCTCCTTCGGTCGATGTCGACCATGGATGTACACCACACCATGTACATCATACCATACCATACAAAATATCAACTAGATAAAGGTTTAAACAAGTTGCGCTTGTATGCCACTGTTGGGTAAGGTTGGTACGACCAACCTGTTCAATCACATGAACCACCACTCATGTAGACTGAGATTAAAACCGATGACCATGAATAAAAAAGCTCATTTCCATGCATCACACATATGGAAGAACTTTCCGTATGAAAACCGAAAATCTTGCTCAAATTGTAGTGTGCTTAAAGTGAAAGTGTAAACGAAGGAAAGAAGAATAATGAAGCTGGCTTCAAGTTTCAAGTAAGGAAAAGTTTGATCAAAAATTCGAGTGATCGAAATACGTCAAAGAGAAAACGAAACTAATAAGGAAACCTTTAAATGTCGTCATTCTTAAGAACATAGTCGATGAACATTGAAAACAGTTGACAGGAAAAAATGCAATCCTAGGAAAAGTGAGCTTATTGATCGATGAACGCAGCCAGCACGAAACCAATTAGTGTGTGTGTAGGTGTGGAAAATGGGGCATAGAATGTTTTTTTGAAGAAGACACGCAAGATTTTATGCGCGAAAAAGTATTATGGTATGAAAGCACAAGCCTGATCCAGGCAAAGTGCCGCATAGTCAGAGACTACACGTGGGCTAATATACTGTCAGGTTGCCCAGGCCTAGACAGATGTGAACAGGGACATAGAAATGGAAATATAAATGGTAGGGAGACTCCAGCATGTTTCAGCATGCAGCTCACTACCGTTGGCCAATCAATTTAGCACGATGTTAGCCGCACAGTACAGAAATACTGCACGATTGCACATCCATGCAATTAAGTATGTAACGTATGACGATACCACAGGAATGAGGAACATCAATGCGGCACAACTAATGGAGTTGTACACAGTGAGACGGAAACAGTACGGTGTAAAATATGCAATAGATCACGTGATTCACTATAACCACAACAGCCGAAAGTGTTGGCACCGGAAGGAGAATTATACCGAAAAATACCATGCACACAAACACACCCTTTGAATTTGTTGTGCCAGTTCACGGGTCGGTGCAAGCACCAAAGCTTGACAACGGGGATCGTTTGTATCCAACTGCTGAAGGACAGCGATGCTGAAAGTCGCGGTTTTTCCGGTACCAGATTGGGCTTGTGCAATCACGTTTCGGCCTTCGATCGAGGGCAAAATTGCGCGCTGCTGAATGGCTGAAGGTTTTTCGAACCCGTACGCGAAAATCCCTCGAAGTAGACTTTCTTTCAAATTCATTTGGTCAAACGTTTCACATAGATAGTCGTGATCACCTACGGTGGTGTTATCTTTTGACATTGAGAAGTGTGGGAACCGAATGCTAAAAGCAAATGTAAATTGGACATAATAATTTATTAAAAGATGCATTTAAAGTGTAATATAGTGGGGTGGTTAAGTATGGTATGGTATGAAAGCACAAGCCTGATCCAGGCAAAGTGCGGCACAGTCAGAGACTGCACGTGGGCTAAGATACTGTCAGGTTGCCCAGGCAAAGACAGATATGAGGAAGAAAAAAGAACAGGAATTGGTAGTGAGACTGCAGCGTGTTTCAGCGTGCAGTTCACTACCGGTGGCCAATCAATTTACCACAGTGTTAGCCGCACAGCACAACGTACTGTACGATTGCACATCCGTGCGGTTAAGTGAGGTCAACCGAGACCAAATGGCGTCTACCTTTTCTGATGTGCATTGCGTGGCTAACCCAGTCTTCGAGGACAGTCGATCTGATGTTAACAATGCAGCCAATGTAGGTTGCATTACGGTTGATCTTTTTTATGTTATTCACGTTCGCCGACTAGCCATATTGTTGAGGAAATATTATTATTTTCCTCAAAACTTATTATAACCTTAGAATTTATGATTCTCGATTCTGATTAGTCTATTAGTTGGTCAGATTGTTTTCACCAGAAATAGTGTATACATGCAGACGAGCCACAGCCTATACGGCTTTTGGTCAGAAACTGTAGATCTCTTTGCCTGAAGGGTCTACCTTTGCTTTTGCTACGAGTAGTGTTGGGTTTAGTTAGGCAATAGTTACTAATAGCATAAAAGTTTTCAGTGCTAAGCATTGGGGTAATTATTACTTGGGTTTTGTTCTGGTGCAAATATAACACATATAACACAAGATAACGCCAATAAATCATACATTTATTACCCAAATGACAAAGGATCACGTAGATAGATTATCTACACGCGACCTAACTAAGTTCAGCGGTATGGACCAGATGTCACAGCCGGGGTCGTAGTTGAAATGAGCTCCTATTTTTTATCAAATGCTTCCGTATTTCGTTCATCTCAAACAGCCTCGGGCAACTACTACTACTTTTACTTTGTGCGACTATCTCCTCCTGGAGGAGGAGTCAGCTTCAGTGAAGATTCTTGGGAATTTGGGTACAAAGCGGCGTCCTCAGCACCACTCGGCGTTTGTTCGTGTCAGCTTCTCTAGCCTTTGCACAACCAAGTGCAACCTGCAAGGCAGCAGAGAGTTGCCAGAAAGAGCTGATGTGCACCAACTAACCGTCCACCAAACTCTGTTCCAGATTTTTCCTCAGGGTTTTCTCCCGAAGCCGTTCCCGCGATCGGGCATCCCGCAAGGAAGCGGAGGTTTAAAATCAGGGTTTTCCTTCCCTTAGATGAAATACCCTCCCAGGAATTTAGTGCTGGAACGACCAGAACGCCCAGAACGACTATATCGTCAGCGTAGTCAAGGTCGGAAATCCAGAGATCCGTTGAAATTTGCACCCCTTGATAGTCTGTTAACAGGAATTTAAATTCCAGCACCCTAAAAAAAACACTTGATCACATGGTACTCGAATGATGGTAGAACGGCGAACCAGATCGATTATGTTCTAATTCGCGCACGTTGGATGTCTTCGGTGCTCGACTGTAGATCCTATCGTGGAGCCGAAACAGGGAACGCAGCAGGCACCGATCACACACTTGTTCGCGCAAAGCTCCGACTTCGCCTGCTAAACCGCCAAAGGAAAACTCCTAGGAAGCGCTTAAACTTGGAAGCCTTAGGAAACCCGGCCCAACGTAAGAAGCTCATTGACGATATCGCTGAGCGGTTGGATGGGAGTGATGCATCAGTCGAACAACATTGGTCCAGACTGAAGACCGCTACTCAGACTGCAGCACTAAAAACCCTAGGCACGGCCTCTCGTCGCCGACGAGATTGGATTTCTCAGAACACCATCGAGCTCTCTGCCCGGGCAAGAGACGCCCGAATGCATGGTGCATCTGATTATCGCCTCCTTAGGAGAGCTGCTACACGATCAGCCGCAAGGATCGTCAGCTATATTGGGCGGAAACCGCATCCGAAATGGAAGCCGCAGCAAGTATAGGAGACTTTGGACGACTGTTTCGCCTGATTCGCAGAGCATCGGGAAGCTGTGGTTTTTGTACGAACCTTCGAGATTCGTCAGGACAGATGATATTTGACCTTCATCAAAAGATAGATAGGTGGGTTGAGCACTTCAGTCAGCTACTGAACCGCCCGTCATCTATCAATGCAGTATTCACTTCCCCGATAAATAGCTGTGAATACCCGGTCAATTGCGAGGCACCATCAGAATACGAGATATCAAGTGTTTTACGACGAATGCAGAATGGTAAATCGCCAGGTGAGGACGGAATTTCCGTTGAACTTATTAAAGCCTGTGCCGACGTATTATTATCTCCGCTACATCGGCTGTTTTGTTCGATCTGGGAGACGGAAGTTTTCCCATCAGACTGGGGGATGTCTATCATTCTACCACTGCCGAAACGTGGAGATAAATCTGTGTGCTCCAATTACCGCGGAATAAGTCTAATCGACACCGCTGCTAATGTTTGCAACGCTCCTGCTTAATCGGTTCTCCGCCGAAAGAAATCTGCGCACCAGAGTTAACCAAGGTGGATTTCGCCCTGGGATGGGTTGCGTAGATCAAATATTTACTTTGCGCAGGATCCTCGAGCACCGTGCACGGTATCAACCGCAAACGATAGCTTGCTTTATTGACTTCCGCGCCGCCTTCGACTCCGTAGACCGTGGTTGTTTATGGGACATCATGCTATCGGATGGGGTTCCATTAAAGCTCGTCAACGTAATCAGAGCCTATTACAGCTCTACAAGGGCACGGGTTCGTGTCTAAGGTGAAGAACCGCGTGAATTTAACATGCACACAGGAGTCAGGCAAGGTTGCCCGCTATCGCCGGTTATGTTTAACTATGTCGTAGACTGGATAATGAACCAGGCGTTAACAGACTATCAAGGGGTGCAAATTTCAACGGATCTATGGATTTCCGACCTGGACTACGCTGACGATAGTCGTTCTGGGCGACAATACCGAAATGCTGCAAAGCGTTTTAGACCGCATTAGTGCCACTGCCGCGAAAGTCGGTCTTGAGATAAACGCAGCTAAAACCAAGGCATTTTTATACCGACACACCAGGCATCCAGCCACTTCGCATCCAGGGTTGTCCGATTGAATACGTTCCAGTCTTCAAATACCTCGTCTCAAGTATATTGCCCAATGGTCAGGCGAAAGATGAAGTGAAGTTAAGGGTCGATCGTGCTCGTAATGCGTTTTTGCAGTTGAAGGGCACCCTTTGGCGCAAGCCCGGGATCAGCCTAAAACTAAGACGCGTGTTTATCAAGCAGCGATCCACCCTGTACTGCTTTACGGATGCGAGACATGGCCTTTACGTCACAGGATGTACGCATATTAGAAGTGTTCGACCATTGGTGCCTCAGGGTAATCTTGGGCATCCGATATACTGACCGAGTATCTAACGCAGCCGTACGAGAGCGTTGCAGCGGACTATCTCCACTTTCCGCTCACATACAACGGCGAAGGCTGCAATGGTTTGGCCACGTCCTCCGAAAGACAGACACAGCACTTCCAAAACTCGTCCTCGACCCCAAACCCGCTCGCACCTGGCGTCGGCGGCAAGGTGGTCAAGTGAAAACCTGGCTGTCAACTGTGAAAGAGGATGTAGACAACCCTGGGTCTGCGTACCGTCTACGGAGTTCGCAGGTGGGAACGAGACTGGATCACGATCTGCAACGATCTCGCCTCCGATCGACGTGCGTGTGCTGGTGCGATCCAAGACATCAATGAAGCCGGCTAATCCACCCGTGGAGCCAGCCGCACAAAAGTAAAAGTAAAAAGTAAAGTAATACCCTCCCAGGCTAACGAGCTACATCTGTCCGAAACAAACTGGTTTTCAGGCGCCAGTCACTCGTCCTCGCCCCTTCTCCTGTTGGTAGAAGCAGTTCCGCCGGGCTCGGGGAGCCACTCGCGCAGGCCAGAAGCTGGACTTAGTTGTCAGAGGCTATTTGAAAAGCATGCCATATGGGAGCACTTTATAAACAGTGGGAGCTTATCCCCACTGCCACCACCGGCTATGACCATACCATACCATACCATACCGGCTATGACAACCTTTGGAACCCCTCGGGCAACTAATCCGAGCTTTTAACCTGCACTCGTGGTTTCCACAAGCCCAATGGATCTGCTTTTGCTGACAGGAGTAGAGGTACGGTATGGTATGAAAGCACAAGTCTGCTCCAGGCAAAGTGCCGCACAGTCAGAGACTGCACGTGCGCTAAGATACGGGCAGGTTGCCCAGGCCTATACAGAAATGGGGAAGAAAAATAGAAATTAATTAAACATTACATTGCATGGATGTGCAATCGTGCAGTACTTCTGTGCTGTGCGGTTAACACCGCATTAAATTGATTGGCTGCCGGTGGTGAGCTGCATGATGAAACAAGCTGGAGTCTTAATGCCATTAGCATTTCTATTTTCTCTCTCATATCTGTCTCGGCCATGGCAAGCTGACAGTATCTTAGCCCATGTGCAATTTATGACTGTGCGGGACTTAGTTTGTATGGCTTTTGCTTTCATGCATAAAAAACTTGTGCACAACAATTGTGTACTACCTTAACGTGGTGCGTTGGTTTGTGTACTTTCATTACCCATTGAGCTATATTGGGTGGTGTCTTTTGATGCCAGCAGAGCTACTCATAAAAGAAAGGTCGATTGATGGGGTCAGACAAACTCAGTCTTAAACCCACAGCTTTGTGGTTCAGGCTCTTTATCCAAAAGCTCCGGGTGGGGCCCCCTATTCTCTATTTTTCATACTCCATACTAAAGGCCGAGTGTACAACGCAGTGGTGCGTGCTACACTCCTTTATGGCTGCGAAACCTGGTCTATCCGAGCGGAAGATGTCCGTCGACTTTCTGTTTTTGATACCCGTTGCCTGCGTAGAATTGCTCGCATTCGATGGCAGCATCGTGTTACAAATATAGATGTCTGCAAGCGGGTGTCAAGACCAGGTGGCCACGGACTGAGAGAAATGCTGATGCTTGCTCGCTTGCGATGGTTGGGACATGTATTAAGAATGCCTACTCACCGTTTACCGTACCGCGCTTTATTCGCAGAGCCTGACAAGCTGGGAGAAAAGATCGGGTGGCCAGTCCATGACGTGGCGCGTTGGGATGAAGAAACTCACCGTAGCGCTAGGCTCAGTTGGGCGTATTCGTTTTCCTGGGTGGGGTCCAAAAGCTCCACCTAATAGTTGGCTGGAAACCTTACGCGATATGGCTACAAACCGAAGTCAGTGGCGCCAGTGTATTTTATTATGTGTGTCATAATTTTTTTATTCTGTATTATTTTACATAAAAAACAAAAACAAAACAAAAAACAAAAAAATCGCATGCAGTGAAACTACAAAAACAAGCTGCTTTTTTGTGCATTTGCTTTTGCGTATTCCGCTTGCCTGCTTTCTCTTTTCCAAGCGCTTGCTTATCTGCTTTTTCTGCTTCATATTGCTTGGCACTTTATCTGGCTCCAGACTTGTGCTTCATGATGATGATGATGATGATTTTTCATATCTGTCTAGGCCTGGGAAACCTGATAGTAATATCGCCCACATGCAGTCCATGACTGTGCGGTACTTTGCCTGGATCAGGCTTGTGCTTTCATACCATACCATATTGCTGTCCTGGGTAGCTGCATTCCTACGCTCGCGAAACCGGGTGCGTGTTAGACAGACCATTTCAAAACCATTTCCAATTCAGTGTGGAGTACCTCAGAGGTCCGTTCTTGGCCCGCGTCTATTGTTGATATTTATCACCGACATTGGTGGGTACGTCTAATAACCATTTCTCTTGTTCGCGGAAGATATCAAGATTTGGCGGCTCATCAACTCACCCAGCGAAACTTCAATCCGAACTGGATTCATTACACGCATGGTCTACGATCAACCGCTTACCATTCAACACTGGCAAATGTCATGCATTACGTATTCGTCTTCCTAGCGACCCTGGCTATAATCTGGGTGGCAAGATGCTCGCTGTCACAATGCAAGAAAAAGATCTCGGGGTGATTATACAAAATGACTTGGGCTGCTCTGCTTAGTGTAGTAGAGCTTTAACCGTGGCAAATGAAAACGTTGGGCTTTTAAAGCGTGCGTTCGGAACAACCGATCCACGTCTCTTTCCGCTTCTTCTTCAGGCGTACATCAGGCCACAGTTGGAGTATGTTGTCTCCGTCTGGAACCCATGGTTGAAACGTGACCAGCACGCCCTAGAACAGCCGCAGAGACGTTCTAAAAAGCTTGTCAAGGAGCTTAGCTTTGTCAGCTACGAGGAACGTCTTCTCTCACTCACTCAGTCCTCTCCGTGCCGGGTGGCACATGAGACGAAGACAACCCCACGCCAGTAGTTCTGGTCTGCCGCTGCTTCCGTTGCCGTCTGCATCGTGAATTTTTGTGCATGTAGTTCGCGTTCCAACGTTCTGCGACAAGTTTTCTTGGGCCGTCCCCTTTTTCGTTTACCTTGCGGAAGCCAGTGAATGGCTACCTTCGTATGCGAACTAGGATCCATCCTGCAGACATGACCGAACCATCTCCGCCGTCGTCTTTTGACTACGATAGATACCACCTCCAGACCAGTTTTTTGCAGGAGCTCTTCATTCGAAATGGGGTGGCCAAAAAATCCGTAGAATCCTTCTCAAGCACTTAGTTTGAAACACGTTCATTCTGCGCTCAATGGCAGCGGTCGTCTTCCAGCATTCCAATGCATACAGCAACACACTCAGAACGTTGCTCTTGAAGAGTCTGATCTTCGTGTTAATGCTGAGCGGAGGATTTCCAAATGAAATTCAGCATGCAGAATGCTTGGTTCGCCTTCCCGATCCTTCTCCTGACCTCATCTTCACAGTCACCATTTACAGTCAGTTTGCTCCCAAGGTAGACTGTATCTGTAACCTCACTGAGCGGTTGACCGTCGACGAACACTGGTGGTCGCTCCGGAACAATCTTCCGCATTACCTCCGATTTGCCAGCGGTAATTTCTAAACCCACCATCTTGCCAATTGCCGATAGTCGATTGCTCTTGTTCTGGATGTCACTGAACTTGCATGCCAAGAGGGCAACATCGTCCACATAGTCCAGGTCTTCTAGCGTTCCCGCTGGGGTCCATGGAATGACTGCTGCCCTGCCATCGGTCACCTGTCTCATAATCCAGTCTATTGTTAGGGAGAAGAGTATCGGTGAGAGGATAAATCCTTGCCTCACTCCCGTACGAACCTCAAACTTCTCAGTGAGCATTCCATTGTGAGCGACTTGGCATTCAAACTTCTCATAAAAGGCTTTTATGAGATTTACTGTCTTTGATGGTATACCAATGAGGTCGCGCCCGGTTTGAATTTTGTTTCCACGCTGCTAAATTTTTCGAAATTCATTAAATTTCTGATTCATCGATTACATTTGCAAAATGATTCAAAATTCTTGTCTTTGCCTTTACTCTAGCTGACACAAAAAGGTTTCCAAAGGTATAGAGTGCGACGTGTGCCTGCGTTGGGCTTATCCTAAATGCTCTGGACTGTCGTCATCACAATTTAAGGTTTATGCGACCCATCAATGGCTTACATGGCTATGCGCTGACTGCATGAAGTCCGTGGAAACTTTAGTTGAGGAGCGAAAGTGTCTTGAGGAACGTAAGCGTTCTCCTCCACGTCCGTCTCCGAAACTCAAAACTTTTGCCGAAGTAGCTAGGTCAGTGGTCCCGTCTACCTCCAGCCAGCATACCACTCCTTTGATATCACAGAAGGCGAAATCATCGCCATTCTCCTGTCCTCCAAAGGCGCCACGGAAGAAAGTTAAAGATAATCGGGGTGTTCACATTAGCCCGACTAAGGATGTTCGCGCTCTAGCTCGGGAAGTCCACCGTTTAGGAAAAGTGGTTGCTGAGCTGCAAGCCAGAAACCAAGTTAGCTCAGCACGGGCTAAAAATGTCCTAATCTTAACACAGGTTGAGCCTTTTATCGAAGAATCAAAGGCGTGTAAGGAAAGCGATCGGAGGAAGGTTATCGACCTACTCCGTGCTTCAGGCATGCGACCGACTACTCCGCTGAAGCGAGTTCACCGGGTCGGCAAATGGTGGGGTGGCCCAAATGACGCATCTACCAGATCGGGGTGGGACCCCTAAACGAAATCTCCCCTACTTCGGTGTAGGCAACCGAGCAGTATCATGCCTACGTTCAACGATGCCGATGACAACGCTTTGTACCCCCCCCCTTCTCGCTTTGTACATCTCATTGTTTATGTTGAACGGCACTATATCTGTATCAGATTGTGCAAATACAATAATAATACTACCAGATTGCCGCGGCCAATTGTAGTCGAATTCACAAAGCAATGTGATCGCGACTACTTCCATTCGAAAGCAGAGAAACTTAACTGCGTCCAGGGAAAATGAATCGTGCAACCTGACACCCCGGCACACATGAAAACTTCTAGCCCAATAAGAGCTAGAAAGTCAAAGTTAGCTGTAAATCGTAGCTCACCAAATTCGCTCCTGAGGCGAAACTTAGAAAATGACAACAGTGTGGCGATGACGCTAACACAGGAGAATTATACTCCAACATTGAAGAGTGCCACTGTCGTGCTACGTCCTTTAGAGGATGAATCGTGGATGAGTTGTAGTGACTCAGACCATGAATATGAAACTAGATGCCAGGAGTTGTCGTCTGATTAAAAAATGAATGCTGTATCTCTTGATAAAATTCAGCCTTTAAAAAACGCGAAGCAGCCTTGGGCATTACGCCCGAGGACAAAGAGCTCTTAGGTAGCCCTAACACCGGAAGTCTGGCCCCATATGATAGTGCTCTTCTGTTCTATACAAACGCTTGTAGCATTAGAAATAAATGGGCTGAACTCCTCTGTAGAGTTGACGACACCCACTACAAAATTGTGGGTGTCACGGAATCATGGTTGTCTCATGCATCCATGCATGAGCAAGGCAGATATTATCTGCTGATTCGTTGTAGAACAAGAAATACTTTTCTCGAAGACAAAAGCGTTATCAATAAGGAGCAACGCCCCTCCTGCTAGCTTACCCAGGGGTCGATCGCTTCTTACGGCGCTAAACCTATCCGCGATTAAAGCTGGTATGTGGTCATCATGAGACAACCATGATTCCGTGACACCCACAATTTTGTAGTGGGTTTCGTCAACTCTACAGAGGAGTTCAGCACATTTATTTCTAATGCTACAAGCGTTTGTATAGAACAGAAGAGCACTATCAAAGTTCAAGTTCAATTTGCACCGGTCTAGACAGATATGAGATAAAAAATGTAACAAAACGTTTTTTGTTTTCGTTTAATTTTTATTAGACAATTTTCGGAAATATGGTGGGCGATTAAGCGACTAATTCCCTTTTAAATTTTTACAGAAATTGATCAAAAGGAAAATAGAGCAATTTCTTTTGGGGTGTCGGCGTTGGTGTCCACTAAAACATGCATTCACCAAAAATCGCTCATGCGTAAGTAATCTCATCCTGGCTCGAGAATTTTGGAGTGTTTTGACTGATTCTGGTCAAGAAGTCCATGTCATTTTTATCGACTTCAGTAAGGCGTTCGACCATGTGCCCCACTGCTGATTGCTCGTCGAGCAGGAGGGTCTGAGTATTCAAGGGTTTCTACTCAAGTGGATCGAGGCATTAATCTCAGGGCGGTCAAGCCGTGTAGAAAAGAATGAAGTTTTGTCTTCAGAGATGATACCAGCCTCCGGAGTGCCGCAGGGATCTGTCCTTGGCCCATTGTTATCCAAAGTTTTCGTGAATGACATTTCGGACGAGGTAGCCATCGATTGTATGTTATTAGCGGATGTTCTGAAACTTTGGGTCTCTGTCAGTTCCTGCGATGGCCACACGCAGTTGATGACTTAGTCATGTCGACACCTCCCTGGTCACTGCCTATAAATGAGGACAAGAGAGTGGTCATGCGCATATACTCCGATGACACTGTTGGTGATTACTTCCTTGGAGGTAAGCATATTAGAGCGGTGACGGTCGAAAAAGACTTGGAAATTCTGGTTATGGATTCCCTGAAGTCAAAGACTGACACTTGTTGGAAAATAGGCAGCGCTTCCAGAATGCACTGGGTGATTCGGCGTTTATTTGCGGCCATAACCCCTTAGATGTTCCAGACACATTTCTCTGCGTATGTTTGTCCTTTGTTGGGAATATAGCTACCTGTTGCATAATCATCAGCCTAGAGCGAATGCGACTCCTTGGAGAGGGTACAAAGGCGGAGCACTAAGATGGTTTGTGGAATGCGCCAACTCGCGTACGAGGATAGGAGGAGCTTACGGAAACTTAACCCCTTAGAACTTCGAAGGGAAAGATTTGACCTGCTCCTGACACCCTGTATTCGTCTTGGTCAATATGAATAAATAAATAAATAAATAAATAAATTTTATTCTTGGAAATCCAAGGCATGTTAAACATGATCAATAATTTCCAAAAGCTTTGTACAATCAGATTACAGTATGTAAATTTGCAAAAACAATTTGTTCAAGGTCATTTGTTTCAGCGGAATTTAACGTTCAATAAATATAAAGGTAACGGTATTTAAAGTTGTTTCCAGGTGATCGATACGTGATCTGATATGGTACGGAAACACAGCTATTGCAAGGAGAGGTCTAGAATGTTTTCGGCAACACTGATGATCAATGATGCGCTAAGAATCTCTATTGTTGATGTTTCAAACTTATTCATTTTGATTGTTGTAAATGGAGTCGAGCTCTTCCGGTCGTAGGTAAGACGAGGACTCGCGGGCATGACCTTCAGTTGCAGAAGCCTAGAAGGCTAAAACTGAGTAATCTGAGCACGCTATTCACGCGGGTGGTGAACACCTGGAAATCTCTACCGAAAGGGCTCCTGACTCTTCCATCAGAACGGATATTCAAATGCGCGTTGGATCGGCATCTGTTGAGACGGATGGACCTGATCCCCGGAGTGATATGGTAGTGTCCATCTACTATCAGTGCTTGCCTTGTCAGCAGAAGTCACCCATGTCTATTACTGTGATTAAGCTTAAATGGGATTTTATCTCTTCTGCTTTCGATTCAGAAGAAGAAAGCGCAACACATTTGGGGGTTAAAATATACAATCTGGGAACTTGTTCCAGAAGTTGACCACATGGTTGCAGAAAAATTGCTCCCGTGCCAGCAACCTAGGCTACCCGTATAAAGTTCTATAGAATTACCCATTGTAGCGGCTTCATGTGTAAGTTTATAATTTTCAGTAATATTATCAACCGTAAGACCCTTTAGAATCTTGAAGGCTTCTATTAGGTCGGCTTGCAGCCGCCGTCTCTTTAGTGAAAACAGATCGAGGTCCTAGAGTCTTGCCTCATAGGGTTTAGCAGTCTGACCTTCAACCATCCCAGTCGCAGTTCAGTTCAGTTCAGTTGCACAGGACAGTGTGTGGCTAACGAGCCAATCGAGCTTCCAGAATTTCTTTCTGTGGAAAGCTGCAGAGAAGCAAACACCATTGCCAAAGCTTTTATTCTTATCGTGCTTTGAATATCCTCGACGATCGCATCGCCAAGAGATTATCCAGGTTGTTTTTAGGAATTTCCCCGATATGAATAATGCTGGAAAAATAAAAATAAATTTCTGTTCAACAGTACGGTGAGATGTCAGCTAAAAAAGAGTTGTGTATTTAAAAAATACAGAACTCCAGCATTTAATTTATTTACCGGACAACGATATTAGGAGGAGTATCCAGGAAAAGCTTACTTCAGATGCGGTCCAAACTGTTCTTAAAACTCACGACAGAACTATAGGGTATAAGTTCTTCTGCAAGCCGATTCCAGAAATTTACCACACTGAAGCTGAAAAAGTTCGATTTGCACTGAGTTGAAGGTGGCGAATAGTCAATCCCGCGACAGATTTCCTTCAAAGTTTTGCGGTTGAACAGCCGGTACTTCGATATCGAGTATAAAGTTAGTACGGTTTACACGTTCTTGTCTCCGGTTATCTGGTAAGGTAAGCCTTGCCTTCGCCAGCACTGTGAGAGTTCAGAGATTCTAGAAACAATGCGTGAACAATGTATGATGTGTGAAATCACAAGTCTGATCGAAGCAAAGTGCATCACGGTTATAGACTGCACGTGGGCTGAGATGCTGTCAGGTTGTCTAGGCCAAGACAATGTTTAGAATTATGGTAGGCCAATTATCGTCGAATTTCCTCTCAAAGCTTAACACGTTAAAGAGGTTTATTGAACCATATGGGAGCTTATTCTAGTGGTTGACCACACAGATGTCGAAAAAGTGCTCACCTACCAGCAGCTTGGGTCTAGTCATAAGAAGTTTCGTTGAATTGCTACTTTTAGCTGCATATTTCTGTAATTCAGCAATAGTATCACCTGTGAGACGCTTTAGAATCTCAAAGGCATCTATTAGATCGCCTCACAGTCGCCGTCTCTTTAGTGAGAACAGATCGATGTCCTTGAGTTTTTCCTCATATCTTTTAACAGTTTGACACTCAAACATCCTAGTTGTAAGGCGCTGGACCCTAACGAGTGAAGCGGAATCATTTATTAAGTGCTGTGCCCAGGATTAAAAACAGAATTCCAAGTAAGGCTGCATGACTACGTTGTATATGAGATTGAAGATCGAAAGTTTTCAGCATGACAACGGTTAGCGCAGTATGAACAATTCTATGCGAGTCTTGTTTGCAACCCGGGTATATTGAGTAGACCACTTGAAATCTCCTCAGATAGAAATACCGAGATCATTCACTTTGTCAGCAGTGGCTATTCTGTTAGTTCCTTCCCCGAGTTCTAGTTGTGTTGTCCCAAAATCAGTCATCAGAACGAAAACCCTAACCAAGTTTAGTGGCAAGCCACATGGCTTTGTCCACTCGATTACTTTTTCTAAATAAGAGATAAACGTATCTCTACTGTCGGTTTCTAGGTCCTGAACATCATCAGCAAGCAGGAATCAACGTGAAATCAAGCAGTCTATCAGGTCGTTTACAAAAATAAGAGAAAGAGTGCACCATGCACTAAGCCTCGAAGCAATTTACTGAGTATCACTTATTACTCCAAGCACACTCCTGGATTTCTAACATAGTGAGTGCAGCAATCTGCAGCTCTCCCTACTTATTACGTACACTGCAAGCATTTGCATACATTTCCCGATCATTTCTATGCTGCGCACTTTTCATCCACGTTAGTCGTGGTCGGAGCACCCTCGTTGATACACTGATTTTTGAGACCGGAGCAGTGGATATCTGGTTGGACTGCGCATGCAAACGAGCATGTAGCGGTCTAATGGCAGTTGCACATAGATTTTTTCCGTTCAAGAGCCTGCTAAAAAGTGATTCTTGATTATTTTCTGGCAAAGTGTCTGGAGATCCTGATATGCGTTCGCTTGCCCATGAGTTTTTCACGTACTCGTATTCTGATGGCTGGCCATTTTAAGTATATCTTTGATGATCACTACAGCAGATGGCTTATTTATTGTATTTTGGATAATGTTAATCTCATTTATGGGAGTTTTCAAGCCGGTCATGGGCGTTATGAACGCTTACCATGAAAGTATCGTTGAAGCCCTTTAACCGGGACACATTTAAAACTACCATTTATGTAACGTTCAAGTTAGGCAGTTTTCAAAATGCTTCCACTACGTTCTATTTGTAGTCTCCACATACCTATTCTAGGAAGCTATTATTGCAATAAGTTTCGTAATGCTTGGCAGCAATGCCAGATCAAGTTGGATGCGTCCACCTCATGGCACACATCACTAACTACGTTTTTAACTACTTTTTCCTACGTTTAACTGAAAAACAGGGATATGATTCTTCCGGCATGGTTTGTTTGTTTGAAAAATTGAATATATATAATAGTCTTTTTAAATGTAATAGAATAGGTTAATTCTTGTTGTGATGTGTGTATAATGCGATGAATTGATTTCTAATTAACAGCATTGTCAACGATTTGGAACTGGATTGTTAAACAAAGCCAAGGAAATACAATCTATTTCATTCCAGTTCAGTTTGCACATGACAGTGGGTGGCTGATGAGCCACAGACCAACGGATTGTTAAGTATCTTTCGAAGACTTTTTGGAAGATTCTCGCTGGCAACTTTACCAACGTCTACCTTGGCCCTACAATGGACTATACGGTAGAGGTCTGCCTCATAGTCTGCGAAGAGATACTGCTCTCTTTAATGAAATCTATCACAGAGTAACGAAGTTGGTGATGGGTCTTTGCAATGTTCAGCACATCGAAATATTGCGACGTCTGTCTCTATGTAACTTTACCCAAACAAGGATTCCCTGCGATATTATTGTAACCTATAGAAGTGTGTCTACTGAAGGTCATAAACTTAAACACCTTCTCGATGTGTGTAATGTGAAAGTGACACACGGACATACCTGATCGCTTTACGTCCCAAGATGCCATGTTTCGCATACCTGCCACATTTATTTGGAATTCCGTAATATATCATGTAGTGGACTCTTCCGGCGTGGCGATGTTTGAAGTGTATTTGGACTTCCACATGGAACAAATCATCATTAGTAAGCCTTGCATTTGATATTCTCTATTTCTTTTATACTAGTATATATTTCACGTCTTCATTCATATCGTAATACTGTGGTGTTTCAAACTATAACCTTTTAACATTAAATTTTCGAATCCTTGAACAAACAACTTCTTTGGAAAAAGGATTCCAGTAATTTTATTCCGTTTTACTTAAGAAGTACCTACGAACATCAGACCTGACGTGTCTCTTTGACAGATTTAATTGGCGGTCTCGAGTATCAACTCTCGACGCGAAAACACACATTTCACTTGGATGAACAGTACTTGAAGTCGTCATGATTTTGAAGGTTTCTGTGAGGTCCCCACTTCAGTGAGAAGAGATCTATACTCAGCAATCGTTCCTGATATGACATACCAGATTGCCATTCACTCATCCAAAAACCTAGGTGCTAAGCAACTTCAAATTCGGCAATATCTGTTTCCAGGTGATGTGGTCGTGCTTGAACGTAATACACGAGTCGTAGTATCCAGACTGTTGTGCATAATAGTATGAAAAGCTTCCATGACCTGTAGGATGAAACTGGTCAAAGGCGAAAAATCTCCTTCCTAGCACATTGTGCAGCAACAGCACGTTGATTAGTCTATTAAAATTCCATTAAAACCCATACATTTATGCTTCGAACCATCTGGTCCAGCCAAATCCAGCTCCTTAACGACTTCAGAAAGAGATAGCTTTTAGTGAAGTTAACTGGTAAATCCCATATAGAAGACCACATGATGTCCATTTTGATATTCTCAAGTATATCCGGTTTATCCAGTGATCCGATAAACTTGAAATATTTCGGAAAAATATAAAAAGGACAGTCAAGCAACGCTGCCAGGTCATCGACGATAATAGGCGAAAGTAGCGGTGTGAGTACTGAACCCATGTGGGGCTCCACTAACAACTCTCGCTCTTGAAAACCTGATCCAGGTATATTGTAACACAATAAATGATGTACGTAGGCAAAAATACTATCAGGTTACTCAGGCCTAGACAGAGATGCAAATGAAATTAAAATATGGAGATAAAAAAAATTGAAGAAGAGATATCAACATCAATTTTGAAATTTTTTGTTAATATTCCATTTTATACCATTTTGATCATGTATACTAAAACACTGATCTCGAAGTGACTTAATCTGCGTAAAATTCCTAGAACAATCAACTGCTTTGTTTATTTACATCAGAACAATTCAGTTATTCTAGATAAACTACGGAAGCTGGAATCCGAGTTAAATGAAATTCGGAAAAATCACTTTTATGTTACGCAGGTTGGCAATACTTTGCAACAATTTACTATCCTTTTGGATGCTAATTCAAATATCGACAATGAAATATTTAAATGAACTCCCAATTTCGTTAAATCAAGTTGGATCGAAATTTGTCAAAGATAATTAAGATACAAAAGTTTATGCTGTTTAATATAGATGACAGGTGCCATTTACACTATCTGAAAACTACTATCTGTTCCACTCGGCTTCCCATTAGATTGTGATTTGTTAATGCGCCTATGAAAATTACACCTTCGAAATGTTGTCAAATCGTATTACAACTCGGTGACAAAGCCTTGCATCACACGTTTTAAAACCATTTTCTAGTGACTCCACCAAATGTTTAAAATGAACTATCCTGCGCCTTGTAATTATTAATTACACACCAAGCCATTCTCTGCCCATCGCATCTCGCCCATTCGATTTATTCGTATTAACATTCGATCGATAACTAACAAGCTATTAGAATTTCGTTCATATCTTCTTTCTCACCCCGCTGATATTATTTTCATAACTGAATCATGGACAAATGAAAAACAATCAGATTCTGAACTGTTGATTTAAAATTATGACATTTCCAGGAGCGATCGCGTTTCAGCACCTGAAGGGTGATGCCTTGTTTATGTTCACTCTGACATCCAGGTAAAATTATCATTTCATCCGTCTTCGATCATATCAAAGATTCCATCTGGCTAGAACTACTAGCGTCTACTACCCACCGGCTACGACTTCATCACTTCAAGGCTTGATCGATTGTTTCATGAAAGCCTCTCTGCACCCTTTCGCAAAAAAAACATGAATTTATGCATATATAATTTATTTATCAATTTTTTTATGACAACTTCATTACAATTCGCACCACTTTTTTCCATAATAACCTTCCATTTCTGTTCTCCATTTGTTTCTTACATCCTTGCCATTCGTAAATCTTGACATAATTTAAATGGAATTTTATTTCTATTAGACATTGAAAATTTTTTCTCACCTACTGTATATTCATTTCCCTTTTTGAACGGAAAAAATGTTCAAAATCCCGCTCATTTCAGTCAAATTTTGATAAACTGATCATGTTTTACATGCCTTGGATGTCCAAGAATATATATATATATATATTATTTATATATATATATATATATTATTGCAGGAGTTTTCACCATGTTTACGATTAACTTGGTAGAAAGTAATGATATAAACCTGCATTATTTTCCGATTCCCATTAACATATAAGGTTCTAATAATAATAATTTATTCTTGGTGAACCAAGGCATGAAATACATGATCGAGTTTTCAGAATGTTCACAGCAAAATAATGGAATAAAATGAGTGACGGAACTTTCAAATCCAGAAATGTTATTTTGTTCCACATTGGAAATGGTAGGCCATATTGGTAAGAGAATGTTATAAAATATTAATGAATTATGAGAGTTAATTTAGATCTAGTGTTTAAACGAGATACTAAGAAGAGTGCAAGACGATGAGAAGAACAAAAGTACGTAGAAAATAAAGCAACGGATTACATTGTTTTGCTGTAGAAAATGAATAAACAGCGTGAATATAAACATTAAAATTGTTTTGAATTAATCAGTGGGTATTGCAAAATAGGAACTTGAGGAACGGAATCGAATGAGGTTACGCTTAGTTTGTACCTGGCAAGAGGTAGGGCACTTGAGTAAAATGATAAACTGCCACGACGTCTTATGCGTTGGATGCACGATCACATCGCCGATTGCATTGAATCCGTTACCTTAAGGGACACGCTGTCATCGGACGGCAGTGGTGAAATCTTGAAGTCAGTAAAATTGCGAGTTCTTAGGTAGATTTACCGGAATAGGACGAAATATTCTCTTTGCCATCATCAGGATAAAATTTGCAAAACAGGTGAAGCAAAATTATGGAAAGATAATCAAGTTATGTTGATGTTTAGGTGCTCTAGGCAACGTGACAAAGTTTGTACATAAGCCAGCACGTAAGAACAATATACTTGACCGCTGCAGCTCAACGTGCTCGCAAAGTTCTCTTTCGGCTGAGATCCGTGTTATCCAGCAGTATTCCTGCCCCTTTACAAGACATTAGTTCGGCCGCATTTAGAATATTGTGTTCAGGCGTGGTGCCCTTACTACAAGAAGGATATTGTTCAACTCGAAAGCGTACAGCGTCACGCAACTCGCATGATTGAGGGTCAGCGAGGAAAACCTTATGCTGCACGCCTGAAGTCCCTAGATCTTTTTTCATTTAAGCGCCGTCGTTTGAGAGGTTACTTAATTGAAACCTCTAAGATCTTGAAGGGGTTAGGTAGCGTTATCATGACCGACTTCTTTGCCTTAAGCTTTGAGCTGGGCACCGGGGGCCATTCACTCAAACTTGCTAAGGAGCGATGTAGACTAGACTACAGGAAAAACGTTTTTAGCCTCAGAGTGGTGAATTTCTGGAACCGGCTTCCAGAAAAACTTATATCCTGCAGTTCTGTCGCAAGTTTTAAGCAGGGTTTGAACCGCATCTGGGGTAAGCTTTTTCCTGAATTCTCCCCCTAATTTTTATGCAAGATTATGTTGTTCACCATTTTCATCGTTGTTCGGTAAGTAAGTAAATGCTAAAGTTCTGTTTGTTTAATACACAACTCTTCTTTAGCTGACCTCTCACTGTACTGGTGAGGAGAAATGTATTCTTATCTTTTCAGCATCATTCATTACGTGGTGCTTCCTGAATACAACCCGAATAATCCCTTGGCATCGCGATCGTCGAGGATATCCAAATCACAATAAGAATAAACGCTTTAGCAGTGGTGGTTGCTTCTCTGCAGATTTCCACCGAAAGAAATTCTGGACGCTCGATTGGCTCGTTCGCGACTTACTGTCCTGTGCAACTGAACTGAATTGAACTGAACCTTGTAATCACTCTAAATATCACAACACCCAGCTAGAATGTTTCACTATCGTTTTTCAATGGCGATCAAAATATTATATCCTTCAAATTTAGTGGCAATAATATAATGACTAGAATTAGAGAACAACATATCATCAGTCACTCAGACTGGAAGATTTTTGTAAAGGTTGTTAAAAAGTAAGACTGGACTGAATTTTTCTTTTCTCATAATTTTAATGTAATCTCAAGAATATTTAATAAATAAATAGTGGAGTTACAATACAAATATATTAATAGACATGCTGAACACCGGATACAGATTACAGCTCGAAAGATACGAAAGCCTATAATGTTTGATAACCTGGTCATGTTTTGTATACCTTGGTTGACCAAGATTTTTATTATTAATATTATTATTATTATTATTATTATTATTATTATTATTATTATTATTATTATTATTATTA
>JACCGJ010001961.1:0-31611 GCA_013407085.1 Atriophallophorus winterbourni | reverse complement strand
TAGACTGCAGTACGTACAGACCAGAAATTCTACTGTTGCTCTGCAAAGGAAAGCTAAAATACACTCCGAATCCTCAGTTGCCTAAAAAGTAAAGATTAACTTGGAAGCTTTTTGTGGCTTTGTTTAATCCAAGCGATCTTTGAGACAAAAATTAGATGCTGGATGATGGCAACACGGCTTTGACTGCACAGAAAGAAGCCGATGAGTTGCATTCATTTTTCTGCAGTGTTTATTGGCGCGATTCAGGGTCACTGTTAGAAAAATTACGAGTGCAGAGCAACTCTCTTTGCTCGGTGGAGGTAATCATGAAATGGTCACCACATTTCTGTCGCCAGTGGATGAAAATTGAGTAAGAAGCTGGCCCCGAGGTTTATACATCCGCCTATTCTTGGACCCGCTCGCGAATATAGTTAGCCTTGCAATCAGGAAAATCTTTCGACTGCTACTTACTCAAGGATATACTGTCGGATGATTGGGAAACAAGCAGGGTTCATAACCATAACAAAACGGGTCCCCATTTCGGATTGTACCAACGACAAACGTAAGCCTGGAAACAAGCATTTCTTTGTGGTGCTTGTAAAAATCATTTAGCACCAGGTATGTAAACATTTGGCAGCCAATTCCTTAATATCCGATGCCCATCACGGATTCTGGAAAGAAAGGTACTGTCCAACCAATCTTCTAAGCTTTCTTGACGAAGTGACGTTACAGTTCAATGAAGGGATGGTAGTCTAAGTCTGCTATCTTGATTTTCAAAAGTCATTCGACTCAGTGAACCATAGGTACCTTCTGTACAAACTAAGTATGTGTGGCGTCACAGGTGACCTATATCAATGGTTAGACAGCTTCTTAACTAATCGCACTAACTATGTTAGAATTGCAGGGGTGTGCTCGGAGGAATCACTGATTCTCAGTGGAGAACCTCAAGGCTCGGTGCTTAATCCATTACTCTTTCTTATTTTTGTAAACGACCTGGCAGCCTGCTTTAGTTCGAGCTGCTTCTTGTTTACTGATGATGTTAAAATCTCATAAACCGACAGTAGAGATACGCTTATATCTGATTTAGAAAAAGTAATTGAGTGGACAAAGACGTGGGACTTGCCACTAAACTTGGGGAAGAGTTGTCTTGTGACGACTGATTTAGAGACAACCCAACTAGGAGTTAATGAAGAAACTATCAGAATAGCGGCTGCTCAGAAAGTGTAGGATCTTGGCATTACTATAACAGGCGATTTTATATGGGCTACTCAATGTGCCAAAGCTGCAAACAAGGCTCGCAAAGAATTGTTCAGAATTCGCTCAGCTTTATCTTGCCGAAAACCTTCAATCTTCATTCCCTTATAACAAGTGGTCGTGCGGCCTCACTTTGAATACTGCATTCAATCCTGAGAACCGTTCTGAAAAAAGATATAGCATATCTCGAAAGGGTCCAGCAACTTGCGACTAGGATGGTTGAGGGTCAGACAGGTAAAACCTATGAGGCTAGACTCAAGGACTTCGGTTTGTTCTCACTAAAGAGACGGCGGCTGCGAGGTGACCTAATAGGAGCCTTCAAGATTCTTAATGGTCTTGCGGGTGATAATATCACTGAAATCCTTAAACTTGCCCCTTAGGCAGCTACAAGGGGTAATTCTATGAAACTTCATACGAGTAGGCTTAGGTTGCTGGCAAGTGAGCACTTTTTCAGCAACCGTGTGGTCAACTTCTGCAACAAGCTCCCAGATTGTATAGTAAGCCTCCCAAATGTGTTAAGCTTTGAAAGGGAATTAGACGTCAAATGGTCTATCATATTTTCGCACATTGTCTAATAAAAAACTTCAAAAAAACAAAAAACGTATTTTCACATTTTTATCATATCTGTCTTGGCCTGGACAACCTGACAGCAAATTAGACCACATGCAGTCTATGACAGTGTGTCACTTTACTTCGACTAGGCTAGTGATTTCATACACCACAATTTGTTCACAGCATATTATTGCATTGTTTCCTGAATAGCTGACCTCTTACCGTGCTGGTGAAAAAAACCCTAACTCACTTTCCAGATATTCGGAAACAAGAACGTGTGAAAAGTACGAACTGTATACTCGATATCGTAATGCCATGTACTCAACCGGCATACCGTCGAAGAAAATCTGGGCGCGTGATTGGCTTTTTCCAGCTTCAGCCCTGTGCAACTTCAACTTGAACTTGAACTTAATCTTGAACTAATTTGAGTTTATGCGTAGACGGCTCTCGTTTAGAGTCTAACTAAGAACTAACTAAAAACCATATACAAGTGCTACGCGAGGCGGAACAAACAGTGTCATCATCGTAACTGTGAAATGTGCTCTCCGTTGTGTTCAAACGTTTTGATTTTCTAGGCATTATCAATTAATGCAAAACAGCAAAGATAAAAACAGGAACACAAAGAACGTCACCAAGTTTAGAATAGAACAGAATAGCGGTACGAAGGTCCAAGTTCAATACTCGCTCCAATAGGTTGGCGATTCAAATTGACCGTATCCAATTGAGCAATTCAAATTTCTATATTTGTGCGAATGGAAGAAAACCGAGATTAGTACTGTATCGACTAGAGTCGTTCATTAACGCGTAGACCAACCGTTTCTTAGTTCGACAAGTTTAGAACAACGATTCGGATATGCTACTGTAAATAAATAAATGAATGTTTCATTCTTTGAATTATTAACGAGATTATTCGACAATAACAAGGGACAAACCTCAACTGTACCGGGTTGTACAAATGATGTGTGCCAAATGTGCTCAAATTTTCTAAATGACAAACAATGATTTCAGGCAATGCTGATAAGATAGACTGTACACAGAACATCACGACACTCTGAGCGTTCATTTCCCTTACCTACATTTAGACAGACGCAAGCTCTTCTCCCAAATCCTATCTCATTTAGAAACTGGTCAGTCACGAAGCCCGAAAACCAACAAATGACGTTGGTGAATAATAATAATAATAGGCGCACACACGATACCAGTTACCTTATTCAACTACCATACCCCCTTAAACAATATAACCACTCTCCCATTGACTACACCTAACTTCCTAGACCCTCCCCTTACTTTTATGGTCATTATACTCAACCATTTTACTACTCTAATTATATGACTCAAAATCCTCCATTTTACAACCGATACACATCCCAACTCGTGCCACGCACGCCTTTTTATAACCATGCCAATTTTTTTCAAAAAATAATAAATCAAATAATAATTGCTCTAATTCTTTTATCTCAACTTACTTTCACTTCTTTAATAATATCAATAATACTATATTCTTGGTAAACCAAGGCATGCAAAACATGATCAGGTTATCAATGTGTACAAAATGAATAAATTGTAAAAATGACCTTATGGAGCGGAATTTTTGAATATTTTCCAGTTACATGAAGGATGGTAAATTTACAATGGCAAGAAAGTTAATTTTTCCCGCACAATGTCACACAGTAATAAAGATTAATCTAGATTGCATCAAATTAAGCAAATGCAGAGGATGCGATAGATTCTGGAGCAGGGATTGAAAAGAAAAGAAAAGAAAAAAATTATAAAAGAAATGGTGCGCATGAAGATTTAATTATCACAGTAAAAATAAATTTATGAAATAAAGCAAGTTCTTCTATAAATATATAAATTGACTTCTTCGAAATGTTAGTGGATGTGTTTGAAAAAAGTATATAAAAAACCGAAGTTAAATTGAAAAAACATTAGAAAATAGAGGGGATGAGGAGAGATTGTGCTTTAAATTACATGAGGTTGGTTGTACGATTCAGAAAAGTCGGAGAATTGTCGAATAAGGAAAACCAAAACTGTTTGCCAGTAGGGCTTCCGGTTCATATAGAAGAATCAGTCTTATGCGGAAGGAGCAAGGGCCAGTATCCTTCTTATGTTAGTATTCTCCTTATAAATACCCGATCAATTACCCTCAAAATCCAAATGCTGAAATCTTTTCTCAATAAGAACTCAGTAGACAGTATTTTTATTGCTGAAACCTGAACACGAGATGACCAGCCTGACTCAACACTTATAGTACCCAATTACCAGATGTTCAGGAATAAACGAACTTCGAAAAGGGGAGGTAGTACTATAATATATAATAATAATAATACTATATTCTTGGTAAACCAAGGCATGCAAAACATATATATATATATATATATATATATATATATATATATATATATATATTCTTAGACATCCAAGGCATGCAATACATGATCGGTTTATCAAAATTTGAACAACAGAAGAAAATATAATGGTGCAAATAACCGGAGTGAGCGGGATTTTTAATCATTTTTTCCGTTCAATATTGGGAACGAATATACAATAAGTAAGAAAAAATCCTAATTTCTAATAACAATAAGGTTTCATTTAAATTTTGTCAGGATTTACGAAGGGCAAGGATGGGAAAAATGGAGAACACAAATAAAAGGTGATTATGGAAAAAGTGAAGTGAATTTCAATGAAGTTGTCATAAAACATTGATAAATGAATTATATATGCATCAATTTACGTTTTTTACGGAAAGATTGGTTGAGAAGATTGAAAAGGGAACATAAATCCATCATCATGAGAAAATCTAAGAAATTGTGGGGGGTGAGAAAATGTGTGGTTAATGCCATGGGAGTAGGGTACGCTGTGTGCTCCAATACTCTTAAAGAATTGTCGACGAATCGAACCAAAATATGTTCACCAGCCGGGTTTTCGTTATCTGCAGGAGAGTGGATCGCATACGGAACAAATCTCTGGCGGATAGATTTCGAGCCAGTTACAGTGGTGGTTCGGTATTCGGAGACACTGGAATATAATGAAAGATATTCCCTTCACCAGCATGGTGAGAGGTCACCAAAGTAAAATAGTTCATCATTTTAAAAAAATGAGAATGTACATTAAAAACATAATGATTTTCAGGTTTTTTTTACTTTTTTTATTTTTCGGTAGATTTTAATGTTTTGCAAGTTTGGATGAAAAATATGACATTTATAGGCCTCATATGGAATAAAAAACAGTTATATACATAATGGTGTATAGAAAATGTATTGAGAGGCAATGTTGACATATAGACAAATGTAGTGGACTCGTCACTGCAATAATGTCCTCAAGAATGTTGGAGAAAAGGCACAGGAGATGAAAGGTTTATTGCGGTAGCCAAAAGGGTGCACGAAGGTACATGGTAGCAATCACGGAACACGAATCTACGGAAAGTGTAGTATCAAGGTCAATTGTTATGTACAGTAAAACAATGTTGTACCACAGCCCCCTTCCAAGAAGTCTGGTCAGAGGAGACTTCTGATCAGGAATTGACAATTGAACTGGCCAAGCGGTGTCAGGTTGTTCAAGGCTGGAACATAGTCTCTCAACAACCAGTAACTTCGAAGTCAGCCAAAGCACTTGATCCGCGTGGGTCGATTTTCGGTGGTGACCAGGTTAGGATACACGAAAACCGATAAGTTCTAAGCCGAGTCACGTCTCACATGGAGTGAACGTGCTGCCGGAGCCGAATCACATGGGGTGAACGAGCTGCTAGCAGGAATCGCCTGTCTGGCATGGTCTTAGTATGAACCCAGTAGGAGCAGATGTGAGCACATCCGTAGGCTTGACAACGAAGAACCAGAAGCTTCGAAAACATAGTCCGTGCTGAGAAGTTCCTGAGCCCAGGGTCGATAGCGAACGGCCCCCCCTGGAGAAAGCTGAGTGGCGTGTAGTCGGGCTGGTAAGGACCTTGTCTGATGGATGTCGTGTTATGCGGTGTTGGGGCTTCCGGATAGGATGGCAACAAGCGTCAGTGATCCGCGGGTGGCGTGCGCAACGCTTTCCACAGCGGGGGGTGCATGTGAACCGGAAGGGATACACGAAGAATGCGTGTATTTCGGGCTACCAGATAGGATGGCGACAAGCGTCGGTGATACAGGGGTGGCGCGTGCCATGTTTTCCAAAGCTGGAGGTGCATGTGTACCGAGGGAATACAAAAGGATGCGTGTATTCCAGGTAACCGGATAGGATGAGGACAGGCGTCGGTGATTTGGGGGTGGCGCGTGCCACGTTTCACAAAGCTAGAGGTGCATGTGTACCTGAGAAGTGAGAAGAAAAAACTATGGTGCATGGGTGCATAGACAAATGTGCCGTTCCGGACTCTACTCACTATGGAGATGTCGGATTGCGGGTAAATACTTGATGTACACGTGGTTATTATCAAATATAGTTGGGTTGCCATGAAAGTGTCATGCTGCACGTACCCATTGGCTTTCGGCCATACTACTTTCTCCGTAACAAACGTAACGCAAGCACGAATGCAAGGATTGGAAATATTGCGTATGGTATGACTACTGCGCCGTCTAAACGCAGACAGGGTAAGTAGTCGGAAAGCGCTTTGCGATAAGGCGCGAAGGATATCGCCCAAGCCATCGGGCAAGGGGAGAGGTGTGATGAAAGGATGGGCGTCCCTGAGCTGTGCGATGCCGGCATCGGTAGCTTGCACTGCAGCGATTTCGCTGAGTTCGAGGGAGAGTGGCCAGTCTATCACACACGTTGTAAGGATAGGAATTGTGGCACCTAAGATATATCGTATGTCAGTCGTAAAATGACTGACAAAATCCTGGTGCATAGTCTCTCTAGGAGAGTACCTACTCGACGATCCGTTGATTGATGTACGAGGGGCCCACAAGCAGTAAACATAGTAAACTGTCTGCCCTGTAGATTGAATTTGATCAGGAGGCTGCGTGTTCGAATCACGTCGGACTCATAAATTTGTAGTGGACCGGTCACTACAATAATGTCCTCAAGAATGTTGGAGAAAAGGCACAGGAGATGAAAGGTTTATCGCGGTAGCCAAAAGGGTGCACGAAGGTACATGGTAGCAATCACGGAACACGAATCTACGGAAAGTGTAGTATCAAGGTCAATTGTTATGTACAGTAAAACAATGTTGTACCACAGCCCCCTTCCAAGAAGTCTGGTCAGAGGAGACTTCTGATCAGGAATTGACAATTGAACTGGCCAAGCGGTGTCAGGTTGTTCAAGGCTGGAACATAGTCTCTCAACAACCAGTAACTTCGAAGTCAGCCAAAGCACTTGATCCGCGTGGGTCGATTTTCGGTGGTGACCAGGTTAGGATACACGAAAACCGATAAGTTCTAAGCCGAGTCACGTCTCACATGGAGTGAACGTGCTGCCGGAGCCGAATCACATGGGGTGAACGAGCTGCTAGCAGGAATCGCCTGTCTGGCATGGTCTTAGTATGAACCCAGTAGGAGCAGATGTGAGCACATCCGTAGGCTTGACAACGAAGAACCAGAAGCTTCGAAAACATAGTCCGTGCTGAGAAGTTCCTGAGCCCAGGGTCGATAGCGAACGGCCCCCCCTGGAGAAAGCTGAGTGGCGTGTAGTCGGGCTGGTAAGGACCTTGTCTGATGGATGTCGTGTTATGCGGTGTTGGGGCTTCCGGATAGGATGGCAACAAGCGTCAGTGATCCGCGGGTGGCGTGCGCAACGCTTTCCACAGCGGAAGGTGCATGTGTGCCGGAAGAGATACACGAAGAATGCTTGTATTCCGGTCTACCGACTCGGATGCCGACAAGCGTCGGTGATCCGTATGTGGCGCGTGCCATGTTTTCCAAAGCTGGAGGTGCATGTGTACCGAGGATATACACAAAGGATGCGTGTATTCCAGTTAACCGGATAGGATGGCGACAAGCGTCGGTGATTTGGGGGTGGCGCGTGCCACGTTTCACAAAGCTGGAGTTGCATGTGTACCTGAGAAGTGAGAAGAAAAATATTTGGTGCATGGGTTTATGACCACGACCGAGTTATAGTGAAGAGGTTCAAAAAGCATGCACGGGGTATATCAAGCAATAATAACGTGTTTAATACTCGCTTCATAATTGGCAAATGTGCCGTTTCGGACTCTACTCACTATGGAGATGTCGGATTGCGGGTGAATACTTGATGTACACGTGGTTATTATCAAATATGGTGGGGTTGCCATGAAAGTGTCATGCTGCACGTACCCATTGGCTTTCGGCCATACTACTTTCTCCGTAACAAACGTAACGCAAGCACGAATGCAAGGATTGGAAATATTGCGTATGGTATGACTACTGCGCCGTCTAAACGCAGACAGGGTAAGTAGTCGGAAAGCGCTTTGCGATAAGGCGCGAAGGATATCGCCCAAGTCATCGGGCAAGGGGAGAGGTGTGATGAAAGGATGGGCGTCCCTGAGCTGTGCGATGCCGGCATCGGTAGCTTGCACTGCAGCGATTTCGCTGAGTTCGAGGGAGAGTGGCCAGTCTATCACACATGTTGTAGAGATATGAATTGTGGCACCTAAGATAGCGCATGCGGATCCTGATCTCACTGTCCCTACCTAATCAGTGCAAACAGCACGAAACCGGTCGTGGGGTGTGTGACGGAAAACGATGCAAATGAATATTTTGGTTCATGGTTATTGGTGTAACCCCATTAATCACGTGTTTGGACACATGTATCGAACAGCTTGGTCGTACCAACCTAATCCAACAGTATCATACAAGCGTTCCTTATTTACCATTCCTCCACTGTTTCAAGCGCATGTGGATCTTGATCTCGCTGTCCCTACCTGATGAGTGCAAACAGCACGAAACCGGTCGTGGGCTGTGTTACGGAAAAGCATGCAAATGAATATATTGGTATATATTATGTTACAATAGTCTAGAAAAGAAATGGTGAATTATTTATACATTTCTATTATACAATGAGGTTAATTCATAGATCTGTGTATAATGTCCATACTTTGCATGGCTTTAGTAGAAAGATGGCATATTTGTTCATTGAAAGTGAGTTATTCAGAATAACGAACTCATAGATCATGCCTGCTGTCTACCATTTGAATTGTGTTATTTTTAAGAAGAATTGAGTTAGAAGAAGAAGAAGAAAAAGAAAACTTTATTCGTTGAAACGAATTTTCAGCGAATCAAATTAGCTTAAACACAAATTTTAATGCGAATAAGAGAGACGTCAAACTTTGATGGAAAAGTTGAGATTGCCAACCACATTCAAATCCAAATCAGCTCCGGTTTCGTCTGCAGGCATTAAGCTTTGTGATGGAAATTGATGCAAATTCAGGCTGCACGATTTTTAAACCCTTATGTATAAGTTTTCTTTCGCATTTTTCTGACCGGCGCAGCAAATTTCCCATCCTTCAAAATAAAAATATTGCGCAGCATTTAAAGCGTGCGGGGCATCAAACGTCCTTCGTTTACATCGCGAAGTGTTGAAACGTTTCAAAAACAAAAGAGTTATCTTGTATCGTGCACCTTATAGGCATAAAATTTGATTTTTGCTGTGGAGAACGTAAGACCGTTATTTGTCCCAATCTGCAAGTGCAGCTAAATCATTGTTTAGTCGAGCTATATAATTTTGTGCTTGATTAGCTGGGAAAGTAATAACGACTCTCATGTCATCAGCGAATAAGATCAGTATACTAACTGAAATTGAATGATGAATATTCTTTCAAAGTTGGCATAGGACCGACGATATCAAGATGCACATAAGAGAATCGGCTGTTTAAATGTCTGAGGTGTGATAGACAAAAAGCAATGCTGAGCCCAGGTTCGTATATCCTTATTCATGGACAGTTAAACAAAAAGATTTGCTACGAGCATCGTGGTAGAGCGCTTTCCTGGATGAGGTATCGAATTTAAATGATCAAGTTTGGCACGTCGTAGAGAAGAAGGAACAAGTGAACAAAGCATCGGCGTTGGCTGACTCAATTTGCTGCAAATTCAAGGATTGATATTTAGCGTGTTCGGTTGTATAAAACTCAATCTGACGGTTAGCCAAAATGAACCGAATTAATTGTGCACCTAAAGACTAAACACAATAGTTAGTTCTTGATAAGTTATCGGTGACAAAGTTTGCCTATACTCTGACGTAACGAATGTCAGTAGAGTATTTATAAATCTAATTTAAATGTCAAATCTCGCGTGGCGTCTAAGGATCAAGCTTAGAATGCAGAGCGAAAGTTAACGGTTTGTGATCCGTGAAAATGGTTAACTCTCTAACTCTAGTTGACGGAAATGCTGTATGCTTAAATACACAAGTAATTCACGGACAAATGTGCAGTAATGGGTTGGTGCCGATTAAGCTTCTGTGAAAAAATTGCCAAGGGTCAGGTACCACAGCCGAATTGGAGGCGTTTGTCGTCATTGGTAAAGGGAATGTCGGCTCTAGATCAGTAAACAACAATTCGGTGGCATTGCACAGAGCCTTTTTAGACGCGGTTAACGCTTTAAGTGACTCAGGCGGAAGCTGGAGTAATTTTGCTTTCGAGTTGAGTACTTGAGTCAGACGTACATTGGTTTTTGCACAGTTTAGGATTAATCGGGGTTACAATTTGATCATACGGATAGAACTGCACGTCTGTGTTAACATTGCTAGAACAGCAAGAATTGTAATACCAGATCGAGTGAGGCCATTACTGAGAAAATACAGTGTGTGTACAAAAAAGCATTTACTAAGGTTGATCTTGATCCCGTAATTTGCGAAACGCTTCAAAACAAGACGAATGTGTGTACTGTGCTCATCTAGAGTGTTGCTGGCAATTAAGACGCCGTTGGTTTATGCGTAGGTACACGGCAAACCCTAATGAGTCTCTATATTACCAAAATAAAACAAAAATGGATTGATCCAGTAAAGAAGAACGATGTGGATATAAATACACGCAAGAAAGTTCAAAAATTGGAATTAAAGGTGCAGAATGCGCTATAATGTTAGAGGATCCGTTAATCATAATTATTGTACAATGCAACACACATCGACGTCGCAAACACAGATGAAGACAAAGTCCGAATATTCGAAATTACATTAACCTTGAAGGTATTTTTCTAGCAATAATTCGAATGAACCATACAATGTCAATCAAGGAGTAATCACACAATGCCAAAGCGTTTATGTACATTTCCGTATGTGCACATCTACAGAAAAATTTGAAACGCTTGTAGGAAATCTTACCGTTCACTCACTATCCCAAATCCTTAAGATGAACTCTTCTCTAGGTATTCTATACTCTCATGGAATCCCAGGTTTCTAAATCCACATCTTTCTGCATATATTAGTATATCATGAGGTCAGATAGTATTCTCTGGATAACTGGCCATTCAAGTGTCAGGTTACGGGAACCTAGAAATGCTTTTACATTAATTAATCTCAACATTGCCTTCGATAACATTTTCTATACACCATTACGTATATAACTGTCTTTTATTTCTCATGAGGCCTAGAAATGTCTCATTTTTATCCAAACGTGCAAAATAATAAAAATCTACCAAAAAATAAAAAAAACGTAAAAAAACTAAAAAACATTATATGTTTTTAATGTACATTCTTATTTCCTAAATGATGTACTATTTTACTTTGATGACCTCTCACCGTGCTGGTGAAGAGAAAATCTTTCATTTCATTCCAGTGTCTTCGAATAACGAACCATCACTTTAATTGGATCGAAATCTATCCGCCCGAGCTTTGTTCCGTATGCGATTCACTCTCTTGCAGATAACGAGAATCTGGCTGGTGAACAAATCTTGATTCGATACGTCGATCGTCCAAAGCACAAAACTAATAAACACTTTGGCAGTGGTGGTTGCTTCTCTGCAGCGTTTCACCAAAAAAATCTGGACGCTCGATTGGCTCGTTAGCCACTTACTGTCTTGAGCAACTGAACTGAACTGAACTGAACAATCCGGATAATCTTTATGCCTCACGATCGTCAAAAAACTTTCAAAAGTAAAAAAGAAAACAAAAGTTTTGGCAGTGGTGAGCACTTCTTTGCAGCTTCCACCAAAAGGTATTTTGGACGCTCAATCAGCATGTGAGCTATTTACAGCCTGTGCGAAGTGAACAAAACGTGTTAGTATAAATCAACGTTAATTTACAAAATAATGTTTTCTCATAGCGCTGATTTTGAATGCTAAATTTGTTATTATGTGCATGCTTTGTAATATCTTAATAAACATTTATGGTCTGAATGCTAACTACCATCTTATATCATATATCAATATATCATGCGAAATAAATGTAATGTTTTTACGTAATATTTGTTCGCTTGCTTCGTCCAGAACTGCCGAAACTTACTCAGACCCAATGAAAAAGAGTTTCTTTTTTCATTTTTTCGCTTTTGTGTAAATAAACTGCTGTCCATCGTCTTTTCATTCGATTGGAAATGCAACATGCATAACTCTCTCACCTTTCGGTGATGAGACATCTCCCATCTTGCATTCACAGTTACACACGCCTGTGTGACTTACGAATCAATCCTGGTAGTGGTGGGTGTTTTCAAGCACACCTCCTGGGCACTCGTTTCGACTTGGTCCACTATCGCCCTGTGATACTGATACTGCTGATACTGATACTGCTAACTATCCTGTTGTTATGCCATTAAGCTTATAGCTTTTTTTCCACAATACACTATTGACTATATTTAAATGTTTTTATGGAAGAATACGATCAATTTCATTTTGAATATATATCATCATTCCATTTCTAATATACTCGCCTCATATTAATCTATAAAAAACTAACGAGGTCAAATCGACTGTTGCACTTATGATTCCAGTTGTTCTTCTGCTTGATAAACGACAGAGAGTCAAATATTTTAAGCCGCTCCGCTTTCTATCACCAACATATTCCAGGAGAACCTCAGTTGAAGAAATCCTGTCCCGTTTTTTACAGATTCCCCGTGAATACAGGCAGTACATTATCCATTAGTTGCTTGAGTTGGTTTCCAGATCTTGCTGCAATAACCTCTTTTGAAAGCGTATTCCACAAGTTAACAATTCTGGTTGAGAGCGTGAATCCTTGTCTTAGGCATAGTTCTCTTCGCTTTTCAACATTAAACGAGTTCTTGAGCCTGCCACGAGAATGAACAACACCCGCAGTTCGTCACCATAAGCTGCCGGTAATATGCGACGAGTTAGCAGCACACGCCGAATACTGAGCGACGTGAGGTTGAGACAATGAACTCTCTCCACATAATGAATTGATTTCAATCCTTGTACTCTTTTCGTTGCCCGCCGTTGCATTTCTTCTAGATAGTCACGTTCACTTTTAGTTTGTGGATAGGTTGCTGGCAAACCATATTCCAAAACTGGTATCACGTATGTGGAATAAAGAATGCGAAACAGTTGATATGAGTTAACTCGGAAGTGTATTAATGAGGCGATCCCACAGTATAAAGAAAAGCAATGCATTAAGAATCTGACGGTGAACACTGAACAAACAATTCTTTTTTAGGGTTTGTTAATAAAGCCTCGAGTCTGTATTCTTTTTTATAATCATTGACTAAATCGTGTGTTTTAAGATATAATTATTCTCGTTCTATGTTTAAATATAAGTTAGGAGATTTTAGTTTTTCGATTTTACCTAAAAGTGGCCGTATAATTTATTTTGTCCTACCCGCACTGTGTCATATATTGTAACTGGTTCCAAAGGTTGTCATAGCCGGGGGTGGCAGTGGGAATAAGCTCCCACTGTTTATAAAATGCTCCTATATGGCACGCGTCTTAAATAGCCTCTGACAACCAAGTCCAGCTTCTTGCCTGCACGAGTGGCTCCCCGAGCCCGACGGAACTGTTTCTATCAACAGGAGAAGGGGCGAAGGCGAGTGACTGGCGCCTGTAAACCATTTTGCTTCGGGTAGATGGAGCTCGTTAGCCTGGGAGGGCATTTCATCTAGGGGAAGGAAAACCCTGATTTTAAACCTCCGCTGCCTTGCGGGATAACCGATCGCAGGAAAGGCTTCGGGAGAAAACCCTGAGGAAAAACCTGGAACTGAATCTGGTAGACCACCTCTTTCTGGCAACTCCCTGCTGCCTTGCAGGTTGCACTTGGTTGGGCAACCTGACAGTATCTCAGCCCACGTGCAGTATCTTACTGTACGGCACTTTGCCTGGTTCAGGCTTGTGCTTTAATACAATACTCGAACAAACGCCGAGTGATGCTGGGGATGCCGCTTTGTACCCAAATCCCCAAGAACCTTCATTGAAGCCGACTCATTCTCCAGGAGGAGATCGTCGCACAAAAGTAATAGTAAAGTAAACTGGTCTACGTGACATTCGTTGCCTAACGATGTAGATTTATATGTGCAGTACATTAAAGGCCTCTCTGATACTGATATGCCTTTGCCACCTGAAAACAAATCCTAATTGCTTTTAGTTAATTAAATCGAACAAACTAAAGTCATGGTATCGCTTGTACGTAGCAACACAGCATTTAATCGCGCATTTTATTTTATTACACTTAAGGTTTTGTTTTCGGGCGTCTGGGCTAAAACTAGATCTCAAAATATCGCTTTTGGCATTGTGTGAGGCATAAGCCTATATTAAAAAATCGAAAGCTGCTATTATTTGCCTAAAGGCGTTTATAAAAAACAAATAAAAAATTTCACTTATCCACAGGTAACTCTGTTTGACTGCTCTCCGCGGGCGTGATTGTCATTCCCAAATTATTATTATTATTATTATTATTATTATTATTATTATTATTATTATTATTATTATTAATATTACACAAGTCTTTACAGACGATGTGCCAACAAGTATACCATGAAGAGGTTACATGATGAAAGAAAAAAGGGGGATTTTTTGTCTGTTTACACATGCCGTTTTTGATCTTTTTTGGTCTATTTTGGAATAAAGAAAAGAGGGGGGTCATTGATAAAAGGGAACACAAGCACGACAGAATTCTCGTCACTGGTTTCTTTCTTTTACCATCACACTAAGTGTTGTCAGCCAAATTCGAATTATTAGTCCTATAAACCATTATTTATGTGGAAATTTCAGCCCATGGCTGACATTGACCAAATGTTTTCAGCAATAACAGGCTGGAAGTTTCGTTTACATATTGAATGTTGATGATGATGAATGTTGATCAATTTTATGTTGTTAAAATTGTGCCTCTTTGCTTTTCAGTCGGTCTTTTGCTTGTCGGCTCTGTAACAAAAAAGGATCTTGTCTGTTTTTTGTATAATGAGCGTGAATAAAATTTGTGTACAATGCAACCAAGTGGTTTATGCTCTGGAACAGTTAAAATGTTTGGATCAGGTATGTTTGCGTGTTTTTCCATAGCCTATCTGAATGCTTTCAACCTCAGAAGGGTTATAAATGTTTGCATGCTTTTAATCACACACCCGAGACAGTTTCTTTAGCGCTCTCGCTCAATAAGCAATGACATTATGGTCATGGTTTTATTTACCCGAGTAACGGTAAATGAACTTTGAACCATTTTTGTATAGGATTTGTGCAGTTAACCGACATTATTTGCAAAATCACTGCATATATAAATGCATCAAAAATCATAATCTTAAACAATGTTTTCGTAATTGCACACTTCCCCGTCAAGTACAACTCCCACGCACTGTTTCATGCATTTTACATTCATACGGTAAGATATAAACTCAGCTTTCGCGTAGTTTAGTACATAAACCAGTGGTACAAAAATTCAATCCATTGCGCATAAATATTTGATCGAGCATTATCCCGTATCTAAATCCAATTCAATATTGCAATCCTTTTTCAATGGACCAGCGTGACAATGCTCATCTATCCCACTTTTCTGAAATCCGTTCTAGTCTATTTCGAAACTGCCGTTCGGGACAATATTTCTTCAACTCTTCTATTGAATTGTTTGTAGACTAAAAATGCTTCACGATCCAGGAGTTTTTAGTTAACTATTCAGTCGACTTCACCCAAACAGAGGTAACTGTAACAAACGCGTTGGAGTTAGTGTCACTATATTTGATATTCTTTTTTGATATCCTGTTAGGAAATGTGAACTAAGTCTTTACACATACACCGTTGCTCATCCCTTATATTAATGCTCTGCATATTTTTTCTAATCAAAATGTAGATATGGCATCGCCGTTGCTTCCGATGTGTTACATGTGGAATGGCTCTGACAATGGGGAGCTATCGCGGATATGACAAGAAGCCATATTGCCCTGCGTAAGGACTTTGATTTTCGTTTGTCATCACGTTTTCCGCTTCTGTTTGTGTCTTATCTAAGTCACCGAGCAAACACTTCAACGTTCCCTGGTCTCGTATTTTAATGCTGAACTTAAAATTACGAAAGCTTACCTTTTGCATGTTTTGCCGGAATTACGCAAAAAGATTTATTGGTTTTCATTCGAAATCGTTTGACAAATGGTGCGGTTACTGACGGTTTTTTTCATACGTGGCATTTAAGGAGTTTGTGTAACTCAATGTTACAGCCATTTATTACCCTTTGGGTTCATTCTCAAATCAATCAACCACTAATGCGTAACAGTCTTGAACTCTTAACAGATTGAATGGGAAGGGAGCACTTAAAATGATATGAAGTTTCATAAAGATTGGACAAAGAACCGCTGTATTGTGTTGTTGTTAGGACCCAGAATAAACGTGAACCACACCAGATATATTGAGGATGAGAGTCGGAAACATCTAATTTGGGAAAATAGTGTGGACCCTTCAATGCAACCAACATTCGATAGCCTAGTAGTGAGATTATGTGACCCTGAAGTACTACCAGTTGGTACAATGTACAGCAAGCCTTCATCATCATTGACAGCATTACATCGGCAACTAGTACCAAGTGTTTAACTGTCATACAACTATGACATATTCTAAAAGATATGGGGAAGGGTGGCACCATCGTCGATTCTGCGCTGGATTTAATCGTTTCGGTTGTATGGCATTTGGACACTCGATACCTGTTAACGATGTAATGTTTTTATTGGTGATGATGATTGACGCGGAACGCATTGCTCCATGTGGTGGCCAGTGTGCCCTGAGAACAGGAACTGTACATATCTCTTTGCTGCTAGCTCCATGCAGTTATACTCGTCTTTGAATCTTATACAATCGATACTGTGTGATGAATAAAAAGACGGGTAATGCGTGACCAGGGCCTTTGTCAGAGGGTGAGAATCGCCTTGATTCCTTCTGTCCGTTTTTTATCACTTTACTGTGACTCAGGGGTTCTTGCAAATTGATCCGCAAACGTCCGAGCTATCTTTTGGTAGTCACCGTTGGAAGTGCATATCCTGCTTTGATGTACGTATGAGCCGATCTTCTATTTGTCGAGGCCTGAGCAACCTGACATTAACTTAGCCCATGTGTAGTCTATGGCTGTGAGAAACTTTGCCTGTATCAGGCTTGTGATATCAAACATGCATACATTCGGTAGCTGTATTTGATATTAGTTTGTTTCTCGGCTTTGATCTTATTTGATTCATGGCGTCGGTGTTCACCTCTCATTTTCTAAGTTGCTGATTTCATGAAACGAATATTTTCACAGTAGAATCAACTTTTGTCTTCTAGTCCGTTCGCAATACCCTTGTCTTTTTGATCTATCGAGCTACAATACTCTTGTCGCCGGACTTAACCAGAATGGTATGGAAGAACAAGCCTGATCCATGCATAGTGCCGCGCAGTCATAGGCTTAGCCGGAAACCTTACAATAAGCGATTTTTCACGTCGACTTTGAGAGGGATTGGATTTGGACGTACCACAAATCACCCTTTGCTATGCTTATTCAATATATGGTGCTGGCATAAAACTGTTGCTAACATATTGACTCTAGCTGTACTTCACTCACGTCTCAACTGTAAACATTTTTACCGTGCGAGTTTGTTTTACGTCGAACAATGTACCGAAGTATGTTATCAGCTCTCCAAATCAGAATATGCTTAATGGAAATCTTGATGCCTTCTTGCTCCTCAACCCATTCCTCAAACAAAAATATACATCCTGACCCCGTTGATTAACAATGTGCAACCAAAAACGCATTTTGCCTCTTGCATTTTCACCCGATTCTTGAACTGTTTAATACGCAACCAAATCCCGTTTTTGTATATTCATATTTATTATATTAATCTGTGGTTTCCAAAAAGCTATATGCGTCTTAAACCCTTTAAATTGATTCGAATCAGTCGTGGACAAACCTTTGGTACATATAACACAGCTACCATTTGTTCTTATTCTCGTGTTGCTTGCATTTACTTTTCAAAAACAACAACACATCACTTGCCGAATCACAACTTATTTTTCACATGGTTTCAAACGAATGCGCCCACGGTTATTGATATTTTATCCTTTGGAATCAATGTTTCCGTCATCTATCTCACCGTTAACTTCGCTCTTCTAGCCATTATCCACAACCAAAGCGCTTCACTCTGGTCTCAGACACTCCGGAATTTCAACGCGTCGCTCAAAACACACGTCTGTTTAGCAAGGTAAGTCTGCTAATCTCGTTTAGCCTGTTTGTCACCATAATCTCTAAGTCATGTACGAAGTTTTCCGATTTTTCTACCTCGGCATATTCGTTATTGAATCCACTATCCATCAACCCTGCACAAACTCAATTCCAGTGTGCTAGTATTGGTCTTCTTCGTTCGATATCAGTCACGATTGTGAATGTTTTCTTTGCATCGTCTGCTCTGCTTCCTAGATAAATCCGGTCAATTAATTACTGGCACTTTACTTCACGGATGTGCAATCGTGCAGCATTCCTGTGCTGTACGGCTAACATCGTGCTAAATTGATTGGCCAACGGTAGTGCGTTGCATGCTGAAACACGCTGGAGTCTCACCACCATCTTTATTTCTATCTCCCCCCATATCTGTCTAGACCTAGGCAAACTGACAGTAGTATCGCCGACGTGCAGTCTCTGACTGTGCAGCACTTTGTCTGGATCAGGTTTGTGCTTTCGTACCATATACCATACCTCTTCCTGGACAGCCTTCAAGTTCTTTCTGACCAAACAACTCTCTCTCTCTCTTGCCTCCTATACACTTTGATTTTTACACGCTTGCTCTTTTAACATGCATATATTGGCTTGGGTTCCAGAGTGACATTGTAGTCTTTGTTCATCTTGCTTACAGTATCTAATTTTCTCTTGAATCTGTCCACAGCTGGACAACCTGACACTATCTTAACCCACTATCAGTCTCTGATTGTGCGCACTTTGCCTGGTTTCAGACTTTTTCTTCCGTACATACATACACATACATACATGAAACATACATACATACATGCATGCATACATGCATGCATACATACATACATACATACATACATACATACATACATACATACATACATACATACATACATACATACACACACATACATACATACATACATACACACAAACAAACAAACATACATACATACATACATACATACATACATGCATACGTACGTACGTACATACATACATGCGTGCATACATACATACATACATACATACATAGACATACATGCATACATACGTACATTCATACATACTATTGCTGCTGTGTGAACCAACATGCCTTCCTTCGTCTTGTATAAATTTATTTTATATACAATTTGATCGATTTTAATGTAAAATTTTTGCAGAACACTGACTGCCGTTGATTTCGCGTCGAATGGTCAACTCGTAAATCCGTGGCTTTTGATTTAATCACACACACAGTCATGTGACATGTACTCCGCCGAAAAAATGAATTTTATCACGTTTTTTTCTGCGGCGTGATCCAAGATGTAACCGAAGGATTGCGCTAGAGCTGTTATCACCTCAATCGTGTGCATCCTCATGTGTGTTGCTCGATTATAAGTGCAGAAAGCGGCTGGTCATGAGAGTACGCGAAAACAATGAATGAATTTCGTTTTGTTGAATATTTGGTGGGGTGTCGCGCTGTTTTCTCGTGTTGGGGACGTTGGTGTACTGGTTAAGAGGTTCCTCGTTCGTTCCTCCCCCGTCGATGCTCAATAGTGAAGCTGTGCGTAACCGTAATCCCACTACATTGTAGTTTATAAAGGGTTGGGAAAATTACTTCCGCAACCAAAGGTTGTCATAGCCGGGGGTGGTAGTGGGGATAAGCTCCCACTGTTTATAAAATGCTCCCATAGGGCACGCGTCTCAAATAACCTCTGACAACCAAGTCCAGCTTCTGGCCTGCGCGACTGGCTCCCCGGGCCCAGCGGAACTGTTTCTATCAACAGGAGAAGCGGCGAAGGCGAGTGACTGGCGCCTGAAAACCAGTTTGCTTCGGGCAGTTGTAGCTCGTTAGCCTGGGAGGGCATTTGATCTAGGGGAAGGAAAACCCTGATTTTATACCTCCGTTACATTGCGGGATACCCGATCGCGGGAAAGGCTTCGGGAGAAAACCCTGATGAAAAATCTGAAACAGAGTCTGGTAGACACACCACCTTTTTCCTTCAACTCCCTGCTGCCTTGCAGGTCGCACTTGGTTGTGCTAAGTCTGGAGAAGCTGACTCGAACAAACGCTGAGTGGTGCTGGGGACGCCGCTTTGTACCGAAGTTCCCAAGAATCTTCATTGAAGCCGACTCGTCCTCCAGGAGGAGATACTCGCACAAAAGTATAAAGTAAGCCTAGCAGTGGGTGAAACCATCATGAATACCACTTCATGACTACGAAGCCAGTAATTAGCATCGGTTCCGTAGGTTCAGCAATCTGATAGAAATAAAAATGGCGTATGTATTCTCGTGTAAGCGGTGCTCAATAACACCGTTTCCCATTCTAGCGATACACTAACGTCGCCCTTCTCGGTTGGATTTACGACTGCTTGGTATATCCAAATTATTTTCGGGTTCTAAGTCTACGTATCTCGGCGGCTTGGTATTGAAATATGCGCATGCATTTAAAAAATCGAGTATGGATCCCGGCCAGCTGTCTCAAGGTCATAAAAGCAGTTGTTTACTGTTTGTGTTTATATCATCCTATAACCAAACCGCAGTTAGCACCCGACGTTATGGAAGCTTGTTACTCAATCGCAATTTGTGCGGTTGGCTTCTAGTTTCGCATCAATTAAACTTAACTCTAGCTAACTTAGCTAAAATCCCTTTCCAAAGTCGGCGCAGCACGTCCTCCTGACTAGAGTCCCCGCTATTAAATATTGTAGTGGTTAGTCGCGCTTCACGATATGTCTCGTGTTCAGTGGCGTTTTGGCACAAAGCATCTTCTTTGAGTATTCGCTTACCTTGTATGTTGTCAAGTAAAGTGACGAGAAAAGCCTGTTATGATGCAAGGAAGCTGTCGTGCTTATGCGGCTCTACTTGTTCACGAAACTTCATTAAATGTATGTTACATTCGAGACACCTCATCTCAGTTTGTTTGTGCTTACTCTTCTATAGAATCCGTAGCTATTTAAATCCCACCAATACCCCTTTTGGGTTTTTAGTGATTATATGACATTCAATACATGATCATAGTGAGCTATACAGTACGGTTTCCTTAGGGAGATGGATAGCTGTCAGATGTATGTACATATGATATCAAAAGCCAGGATCCAGGCAAAGTGCCGCACTGTCAGATACTCCGCGTGGACTAATATACGGTCATCTTACCCATGCCTAGACAGATATAAGACAAAACAGAAAATGGCATTGAGACTCCAGTGTGTTTCCGCCTGCAACTCAGTACCTTTGGCAAAGCACAGTAGAGAAGTACTACACAATTGCACATCCGTCCACATCGAGGTTAGATGAACTCACCCGCAACCCATCGCTTTGCGAGTAAGGCTCCTTATCCAAAGGTTTTGATCGATAAACATCATTGTTCTCCTGTCTAGACAAGGGCGAGCAGGTAGCATTCCGGTGGGCATACCAACCAAAACAATCTCGTAAAACAATTGGCATTATGTTCGTTTAGTAGACAAACCGTGACCGTATCATAAAAAATGCTCCATGAGTCACTTGGATCGTTCGTTCGGTGAATTTCACTGGAACGACACCCACTCCCCGAACTGCAAAGTTCCCCCCCCGCATTTCTTTTTATCGGTTTGCGTTACTCGTTGGTGTGGTAAACTATCCACAGCTCATTGCTTATCGAACGTCTTTGCGGCCTCCGACTGGGGCGTGTATTCATCCGCAAACCTTGTTTTATCCTTCCAACAGGTCCATTATAACCAGCGACAATCATCCCTGTGTAGCCCAACGAGCCGAGACGCTCCCAGGAACTTCCGTTCTGGTAAGTTTCTCTCCCATCCACGTCCTATGTGCTTTATGGTTCGCCATACTTGTGCTGCAATTGTGCTGTTTTGTGGTTTCTAACTATCACTGGTCTTGTCAAATTTTCTAAATTCAGAAGATGGTGACTGTCAGTACATCATTTCACATATCTTGGTTCAACCATTGCGGATTACCTCTCGCTCGACACGGAGATTAATAAGCGGGTTGTCCATTTTAAAATCTCTTGTCTGGAGTAACCGCAAGCTGACAGTAGAGACGAAGTTGATGGTATGCACAGCGCGTGCGTACTAAATACTTTACTATACGGCAGTGATACCTGGACCATCCACACAAGACACGAACGGAAGCAGAATGCTTCCCATCTATCGTATTATGAACATATCATGGATAAACAAAGTAACGAATGCGGAAGTAATTTCTAAAGCTGGTCTAGAGAGCGCGTTCATCCTGCTACGGCAGATCCGCCTACGCTGGCTGGGTTCGTTTGTACAGAATGCAAACTGGTCGTATTCCAAAAGATCTGCTCCATGGTGAGTTAAAATCAGGAAGTCCATCATCGAGCAGATCACGCTTGCGTTACACAGACGTTTTCGAAAGATATATGAAAGCGATTGGGAAGAACTTGTTTTCGACCGCTCACATTGGAGGCATTGTGTAAAGCGTCGCTTGCAAGCTGGGGAGGAGCAGATACAGCTGTAGCCTGCTAAATGTAGTTCACGCCTACAGCGTGTAAATACCGCCTATCGTTGTAAGCGCTGCGGGAAAGATTGCTCCTCGCGAATCGAACTATTTAGTCATTTATTCATGCAGAGCAAGAACTCATTATGCGCTTGTGATGTACCTCACTGGTCAAAATTGACAGAAGTCGACCCAGAGCAACACCTAAGGGTATCATCCCGTCTGTATCATATATCGATTGTTTTTACCGTCAATTACACACAATCAAGTAAAACATCAGATTGATGAGACAGGGTGATATTTAAAAAGTTGGACAGTCTGTAGAATGTTCAAGATGTCCAGGCTGGAATGAGGTGCCTACACCTCAAATGGTTCATATATGTATGTATGAAATCACAAGCCTGATCCCGACAATGTGCCGCACAGTCAGAGACTGCACGTTGGCTAAGATACTGTCAGGTTGCCCAGGCCTAGACAATAAAGGAGAAGGAAAATAGCAATAGCAGTGAGATTCCAGCATGCACTCGCATGCAGCTCACTACCGGGGGCAACTCTATTTAGTACGTCGTTAGCTGCGTAGCATGGAAGTGCAATGCGATTGCACATCCGTGCACCAAATGGTCCATGCATTTAACCAACTATTTTGAACAATTAGAGCAGCATCAGTGCGACAGTTTTTTGCGGCCTTCACTATCGCTACTTCAGTTGACGATTAACCAGATAAAGCACAAACCAAGATCCAGTCTGCAGCGTGGTCTTCCTTGCGGCTGATCAGAAGAAGAACAGTCTTTATTCGAAAATACGGCTTACAGGATAATTTGACCCGCAATAAACTGATATTCTGGATGGTAATATCATGTGTTTCAACCTAGTAATTGATATTGATTGAAAGTTACGAAAACACATGTTCAGTGTGAAGGGCATATCTGTTCGACAAGCAATTATTCATCCATCATATTCAGAAAAATGGTGTTTCAAGACAGCAACTAGAATACCATCGCAAGGAATAAATTGTCCGCATCAAATGAGCAAATCCCGTGGCAGTGAAAGCCATAAGGAAGCTGTCGTGTTGACGTAGCTCTACTTGTTCACGAAACTTGATTGAATGCATGTTCCATTCCAGGTGTAGGAACCTCATCCCAGTTTGTTAGGGCTAACTCGTCTATAGATTCCGTGGCTGTCTAAGTTCCACCCTTCCCCATCTTTAACATATGATACATGCTAGTGGTGTAATGGTGTCCATGATGATGTTGATGATTGGCGAGTTTGTTTTTTGAAAGAAATCCAAGGATGGTTGATGGTTAGCCGGTAAAATGCAAGATAAGGAATATTGCGAAATCAATTTAGACACACCAAACAAGTATGGCACAATTATACACTATGCATGCGCACAATATGCATCGCATTTGTATGCAGAAACCACAAGCGGCTTCCCTCTAATCCCCCCTGTTCTCCATCAGCGCGTCAATAACCAGTATGTTCGACCAATAATCATTTCGCCGTTCGTTTAACTCAAGCGCGCCAAAATCCCATACCGCATAATCAATTTCCGATCTCGTGCCATGTCATCATGTCATCAATCAGTATTGATTTCCTAATCTGAAAATGTTGTCGTCCAATTTTGTACTCTCTGAATGAGGCGGTCCTTCCCTTCCCAATCCCGTTAGAGTTTTTTCCATGTAATGGTTTTATGGCAGTTTAGCATTCGGTACTTACTACCGGTGTAATAATGTACATGATGATGATGATGGTGGTGAATATGATGCGGATGCTGATGATGATGATGATGGTGGTGAATATGATGCGGATGCTGATGATGATAGAGATGATGATGATGAATATGATGCGGATGATGATGATGATGGTGGTGAATATGATGCGGATGATGGTGGTGGTGAATATGATGCGGATGATGATGAATATGATGCGGATGATGATGGTAGTGAATATGATGCGGATGCTGATGATGATAGAGATGATGAATATGATGCGGATGATGATGTTGATGATGATGGTGGTGAATATGATGCGGATGCTGATGATGATAGAGATGATGATGATGAATATGATGCGGATGATGATGATGGTGGTGGTGAATATGATGCGGATGATGATGATGGTGGTGAATATGATGCGGATGATGATGATGATGAATAGGATGATGATGGTGGTGGTGAATATGATGCGTGATGCCACGTGTTGTGAAACACGTGGCCTTGAATAAGATATCCGTATTTACTGGCGGTTATTTTGATTGTTCTCACGCCTGCCTCAGAAATGGCGTCCGTTTTTGCCGCGTAAAATGTGCTCCCGATTCCGTCACGATCCTTCGAGTCGGCTGTCTTTCAAGCCTCCCCTGTGTTCGTCACAGGTTCCACCTATTTTTCACAAAATCGACTAATATTCGTTTAATACGGAAACCATCGATCCGGTGTGAGTGCAGACCCATCGGTCTATCTTGTTGACAGCGTCAGCACGCTGCCTTGTTATCGATTCTATGAATGTGTGTGTGTGTGTATGCGTGCCATTTCAGCCATCAGCTCAACCTGTCGTGTTTGTTATTTGTTTGTGCGACCGCCGCATTGATTAGCGATTACCGCGTTCAGGTCACACGCAACCTTGAAGGTGACTCGCTTTAATGTGACCCAATGGCGCAAACGGTCTAGTCAACATTTGTGATTGGTTATCTTTCAAATCAATAATCACAATTCCATTCCGTCGAGGTTCGGTGACTGAAATTGAATACAAGTAGTATAGCTGAAGACGATCGTTCATTCCCAAAGGTGTTCATGTTTGGCAAGCGTTTAAAACGATAGTCCATTGTCGACTTTCAAGGCACACACGCACTCTCGATTTGCTTTTCATTTGTTTGTCATTCTTGTTCACTATCTCATTTTGATGTGAAATCGATAGGCACTGGTACAATGTGCTTTTTGTGGTGTGTTTGCGAAAGAACGTTGTTGTTGTTTTCGGAATTCGAGCGGGTTTTGTGTGCACCTTTGTGTGCTACTGACGAGGTTCTTTGCACAGGAATGCTTTCGGTTCACCTATGCTGATGTTGTTGGCCTGCTTCGGTCAATGACTACCACGGAAGTGCATCATCAGCGCATGTCGGATTTACGTTCTACAGCTTTTCGAATGACTAAACACTCCGATTCGAGAGTAATAATCCATCCCGCAACGCGCACAACGATAGGCAGTCAGTTGATCTACATTCAGCAGTACCTGCTCCTCCACCGCTTGCAAACGACGCTTTACACAATGACTCCAATGTGAGCGGTCAAGAGCAAGTTCTTCCCAACTTGTAAGGTCAATATGAGGAGCTTTCATGTCGAATTTGAAAGCGTCTTTGCACTCCAAGTGAGGCCTGCCATAGTTGTCATCTCTCCCAGCGTTGAAACGTTCTTTCGAAATTTGGATACTTATTTGTTGCATAACGATTTAATGACACCTGTGTATTGACTCATGGTAACTATACAACTTGACTATACTTGACATTACATGTTTATTTTATACCTTTTTCCTGAACGAATATCTACTATGATATAGTAATTGTGAAGCTGTGCTTTTTGTGACCATAAATTCTTCAATCTTGAGTGACGATGTTCTGTAAACAAGTTTTAGAAAGCACTTATTTATTGTTTTTGTATGTCCACAGTATGTTCAAGAATAACGGATGCTCCTTGAGTGAAAACCTTTTAGCTTCCGTTCGTGTTTTGCGTCGACGGTCTGGGTTTCACTGCCATACTACTGGTTGAACCCAGATGTGTGAAATGGTCCACCTGCTCAGATTGACCGTTTTTAACAGTAGTGATTTAGGGTGAAGCCGCCGCTTGACCTAAAACTTTTGTTTTCATGTTGCTTGTCAACTCAAAGTTTGCGAGCGACCTGAGGTGTTCTTGGGTGTGAGCAGTAATAACTGCATCATAGACAAACAACAAGCCACTGATTATCACATCACATACGTTGGCTTGTGCTTGCAAACAGTTCAGGTTAAAAAGCTTGCCATCACATCGTGTGCGTAGACAAATACCTGTGCTATGATGCATGACATTACAAGCGGTCAAAAGGTTAGTTAGACTGAAAACCAGCGTTAGAGCTGGACTGCCCACCATACACTCTTCAGCCGCTCCCTCTCATGTGGTGTTCTCCATGTCTGGACAATCACACACGTTATTAAAGTTCGTACCACTTCGTCCAGTTTGACTGACACGGTCGCAATTCCTAGCTACTCGACATGTCACCCACTGGAATCGATAATTTCATACAGATACAGAATCCAAGGGAAGACGTGATTCCTTGCTCTGGGCACAATGTGTTCTTACGAGCATTAAAACTTTTCATAACGTTTCACGGTTCACTTTGTCATCTAGTCCCACCCGTGGGACACGCAAAACCGCACTCACGATTTAACTCATGAAGGTTAACACATTTACCGTGGTGAACACAATGAGGTGGCGCATATCTTCACCGCCAACATCCGGCTTTTCACCCCGATCTAGTTTGTGTACTCCTGAAAACCAGTTTGCTTCGGGCAGATGAAGCTCGTTAGCCTGGGAGGGCACGTCATCCAAGGGAAGGAAAACCTGATTTTACATCTTCGGGATACCCGATCGCGGGAAAGGCTTCGGGAGAAAACCCTGAGGAAAAATCTGGAGCAGAGTCTGGCAGACGGTTAGTTGGTGCACACCAGCTCTTTTCTGGAACAAACGCCTAGTGGTGCTGGGGACGCCGCTTTGTACCCAAATTCCCAAGAATGTTCATTGAAGCCGACTCATCCTCCAGGAGGAGATAGTCGCAGACAACTACAAGTAAGGTGATTAATTCATACGAGGACGTTCAGTGTGTGTCTCTTACGTTCTTGGTCGCTCACTTTGTGAATCGTCCTCCTCAAACTGGGAAAGAACAGATATTACTCTCGGTTGTCGAACCTAGATCACACCGAAAGCGTGAAAAGTGCCGCCGCTTGACCAAGTACTGCCCGTGGTTGTGAATGCTGTGGAAGAGATTGTTCCACCCGAATTGGACTGTTTAGTTATTTGAAACTGACATGCGCTTGTGATATACATCCATGGTCGACATCGACCAGAGAAGGCTCACAATAACGGCCACAGGAGTCATGGCGAGGCAGGGTTGAGATCTGTCCCTTGTGATGTTTTTTTTGCATTTTGTCCAATCTTGGGTAACTCTAACGGTCACAGTGAAGTGGCAACACAAGCGGCTTTCAAATGACTCTTCCTCGTGCTACGCAATCGACTAGTGTGAACGAATTATATGAACAGTTAATCCACCACATATGTTTGGACTTACCACTGAACCGTGTAAGAGGAGTCCATGATTTTCAAGTCGCACAGACAAAGCTGCTGCTTCATCAGACCACCTTATGCGCGCTCGAATGAGTTCTACAGCGATTGCATTCGTTGCAGGCATGCTTCTGTCGCGGATAGAGACACTTTTACTATTTGCGTCATTGATTGATCAACTTGTCTGGGTGTCAATCAGAACCAATACCGCGCCACAAAGTATCGCTGGTAGATTTTGCTGCGTGCCATTACTGAACTTGCACGCCGTCTCTCGACATCATGTCAGTGTTAGTCACTCAGCGCCGTCTTTACGGGAATCTCTAAACGTGTTTACCGAGCGATGAAACAGTCGTTAATGCGACATCCGAATCCACCCAACCTGGGCGGTAAGGGTACTGAACTTCTCCCGAACTGATCAACTTCCATTTCTCTGCCTCCGCTTCCAAATTAACGTCTATGCAACGTTTCTCGTCTTTTCATAGCATTGGGGTTTATCTTGTTTGTGCATTCGTTGATACAGTGAACGATGTCGAAGCTTGCCGTATCCGGTCGAGCAGAACCTTTGCCGTGAAAGGTCACACACATTCGACGCCCAAACTTTGTCGTATTTTCGCCAGTTGCGAACCTTTCAGTGACCCCAGCCACGACTTGACTAACCTGTCATTATGGCTATAGCGTGCTATGGATTCCTGGCATTCTTCTTAAAATCCAGACCGTTTTTCTTGTCGGTTAATGCTGGTCAAATCAAGAGCGTTTCCTCTCGCGCGGTTTTATCAAATTATCAGGAAACCGAGTTTTCGAATCGAGTCACATACACTTCAACCTAATTTGCAAGCGCTCACTTGATATCCGTGGCCGGCCGTGTTATATATCACCAGAGTAGAACCCAAGTAATAATAAGCCAAATGCTGAACACTGAAAAACCCTTTATGCAATTATTCACTATTGACTAACTAAACCCAACACTACGCGTAGCAAGAACAAAGACAGATCCTTCGGGCAAAGAGCTTTACCGTTTCTGACCAAAACGTCATTAGGCTGCGGCTCGTCTGTATTTATACACTGTTTCTGGCGAAACACAATATGGCCGACAAATGGACCAATCAGAATCGAGAATCATAAATTCAGAGGGTTTTAAAGGTTATAATGAGTTTTTGAGGAAAATAATAACATTTCCTCAACAATACCTTGCCGCCAAGTCGCGACAAATGTCATCTGTTCGTTTTCATCTAAGAAAAACTACGAGGGATACACTTCAACTAGGTTGTGCAGTTTAGAATGAGCCTCTGGCATAACGTCTGCTGACTCGATGCATCGTTTTTTTGTTAGTGAGATTGGAATTAAAGCTAATTGGTGTCAAACAACTATAGCTCAGACACCTGGCAATACTACCTCCGGAGTACATAAATAGTTAGCAGTTGTACCTCTTATCAACTCGTACGCTGATCTAATGCATCCTTTGAGTAAATTCATCTTCATCAAGGACTACCGGTGACACGTACCGAATACTAAACCATGAAAAAAGTAAAATCGTAAAAGTTTGGGAAGGGTGGGACTTGAAGAGTTACGGATTCTGCAGAAGAGTATGCACAAACAGACTGAGATGAGGAGCCTACACCTCGAGTGGAGCAGGTATTCATTCACATTTCGTGAACGACTAGAGCGGCATCAGCATGACTGCTTCTTCGCGCCTTTCAAAGTAATGCATCATAACAAGCTTTTCTCGTTACTCCACTGCAACATTACGCAAACAATCGAGACATAAGCTGATGCGTAACCATGTACTGCGATATCTGATCTCGGGATTCTAGCTAGAAAGTCGGGCTGTGCCGATGTTGGAAAGGTTAGTGGTTAGGGTCTTTAGTTTGCTATGCCATGTGACGGTTTGGCTACCATGAGATCTACGTTAATCGAAATGTGGCGTCGCAAGATGAATCCGTTTCGGAAGTTGTTGTGCGGCAATCGTGAAACGTGGGTCAACCGGCGTAACCTAGGCATGCGGATCTGCTTTTTCTACATCAACATTACTACCGAAGAGCTTATTTCGGAGTGCATCGTTGCGTATGCTGCGGAGACATTGGTTTTCTAACATTTGGAGACTCCGAATGTGTTCTTTACGTAAGGTCAATGTGTTGCGCCCGTACAGAAATACAGCCCGAACTGTCACTTGGTATCCTCTACTTTTGCGTAATAGAGACAGTCGGTCAGACTTGTTGATTGAAACCTGAGATACTGACATATTGGTTTGAGATGTGTTCACCCATTTTCATCGCTAGTTTGCAGATTCCAAAAGTCAACTCGGAATAACTTTCGAAAATTTTCATCCCAGCGATTCTCATCTTAATTTGCCTATGGTATGGTATGAAAGCACAGGCCTGATCCAGGCAAAGTGCAGCACAGTCAGAGACTGCACGTGGGCTAAGATACTGCCAGGTTGCCCAGGCCTAGACAGATGTGAGGAAGAAAAAAGAACAGGAAATGATAGTGAGACTCCAGCCTGTTTCAGCATGCAGCTCACTACCGGTGGCCAATCAATTTAGCACGATGTTATCCGCACAATTTGCCTAGTCGTGCGTTGCGTGAATTCCAAGACGGCTTATTATAATACGGATTATAAATTCTTCTCTCAAGTTTAATCTTGGATCACGAACGTTTCGTCATCTCATTACCAGTATAATTTCTTTCTCTTCGTAGAAAGAGTTCCTTGTGTTATCGTATCATCGTTTTAAATCACGAGTCCGCGATAAACTGCTACTTCGTATTCATCAAGAGAATCGATGAATTTTAGCCAATCGATGTTTAGTGTCACCCTACTCCTCATACCGTGTTATGTTGAACGTTTCTTTCATAGCTGTCGAGTGTTTTATGTTCTCCTTGTCGTAAATTGAGTGTACAATGAACAAGTTTACAAATTCCTGTCTGACTTCTTCTTCTTTATGACATGGTATTTTTGAATTGCCGCTTTCAAATGGCGGCCCCAAACCACTCATTTTCGATTATTTATGTTGGCAAACCTCTGCACTAACAAACAACCGCCCCACGTTGGGTGTGTACCGTTCCGTACGTGGATGTGCCTGTTTTCCGGATAAATGTAGCGGCACTTGCTGAGGGAGCATTCACGAGATGCCGGCTTTTTTAACCCACAATAACCAAAAGTACCAACCGCCAGTGGTGTAGGACTCACAATCCTGGAGTCAGGGAAACCGCCATGCATGCTACATGACTCAATATGTTCTGAGAAATTTATGAAATTATTTACATATTGACATTGACCCCCCGAAGAACTTGCTCTTCACCACTCACGTTGGAAGCATGCTGGATAGGAGCAGATACTGCTCTTGGCTGCTGAGTGTATATCACGCCATCTGCATGGAACTTACGCAGATTGACCGAGTACTGCCTATTGCTGTGAGTTCTGTGAAAGATGGATGATTCCTATCGAACCAGACTGTTAAGTCGTCTGGAACGCTGTACGGTATATTCATGATAGACATCGACCGAATGTGGCCAACACAATTCTATATATATATCATCTACCACAGGACTCCAATTCTAAGCAACATGAATCAGAAAAATCGGTTTAGCAAACGAATAAAAAGTAAACAAGTTGCGATTGTATACGCACTGTGTGATTAGGTTT
>JACCGJ010001960.1:16960-28894 GCA_013407085.1 Atriophallophorus winterbourni | reverse complement strand
TTGTTGTAGCCGGTGTTCTCGGTGTTTTCTGTTCTTATGTTATGACGGATGGTCGTTTTCGGTTTTTCGTCAGAGAGCGCTGGACTTACATCATGTCGTTGTACAGCTACAAGCTTTTTATACCATAGATTCTTGAATCTTGAATCTTGAATCTAGGATAGTCATTTCGTATCAAAAACGGAAAACGCTACCACGTCCTCTTATAATGTAAGACGCTGTTTTAAACACCACCACTTAGGCTCAAAACTAGTCGTCAACTCATTATCTTTGAAAACCAAAAACTGAACTAATTGACGTTTACTTATATCAAATTTAACAAAGTCCAGGTTCATTTTACTTGCTCGAAACAACCGTTTTCATTGATGTGGAAATTCCTCAGGCCTACACAAACAGATCTGTTTCACTAAGGCTTTCGTAAAAGCTGAAACACTTGGAATGTTTCGGTGTGTATCAATCCTCGTAATTTTCCGAACATTTAGTTTTGCCAATGACCGCCTGTTGTTTAGATCTAGTGTCCACATCTCTCTTTGATAGGTTTGTTCGAAAATTAGTCACTCTTTCTACGAGTTCGTCGGGGATGTGACAAATAACGCGACAGGAGCTCATCACGTAAACTTTGTTTACTACAAGTCAAAAAATCAAGATTTTTAAGTATAAAATTGAAACGGCAATATTCACGCGCGTTCAGACAATTACAACGGTACTTAGATGGAATTATGATGCACTAATCACATTATACGCTTAGTAAGAAGGAAAATAATACGCTATTCTGTCCGCGATTAGTTTACAATCACCGCGAAGTTGCTCTCAATTGATTCTTTTTGAAACACCAATCATCAGGAGTAAGGTGGCAGCTGAAACCACGATTTACTTAAACGGTCTCATTTTCTATTAGAAGGTAGCATTCGAAACAAATCATGCTTACAATGTTCATGTTTCTTATACATCACAACACATTCGCCATAGTATTTACACATTTTTCCATTTTTCACACAGCAACCGACCAACAACTTGCAATGTCAACAACTCCATCATTCTGAGTGAGTGCAATTGAAGCTTGACATTTTTGACCACATTCGTATATCGTAGTTTGCATTACACCATGTTTGACACCGCTTTCAATCTATTACAGTCTTCACTACATTACCACCGTTTCGTGGTTCATTAAAACTAATCTTACTATCTCCACCTGATGACATCAAACATCCCGAAACCGCTGTTAAGGTGCTGGGGATATGGGCAAACCCATACTTTTTCGTTAACTGAGCGTCTTGATCGCTTGAACAAAAATAGCTTTGTGCTTCTGTATTTGAAAAACGTGGTTCGTTGTACGAATCCTACTTAACAGTGGCATACAAGTATACCGGGCTGGGCAACAATAGTACAGCACAGACATAACAGTTTGACACTATATCACTGTTTCAAGGTTCACTGAATCTGATCTTACTTTCTCCAACTGATGACGTCAAACAGTCAGAAATCGGTTGTGATGTGTAAGTGCGAGGGATGTCAGTAACACTATAAATGGATGTTTCCAAGCGTCATGTGTTTGAACATCGTGCTTCGTTTAACGAACCCTAGTTAAAAGTAGCACCAAATTGTACCTTTTGTTTCAATTAAGATAAAATAATTATTGCATGATGAGTCGTCCTTGTTCTGTGAAAAGGCATGATTCATTTCGAACGCTAGTGGACAAACGAAGTGACATCATCAGTGAAACGGTTTCAATTCTCCGGTTCATCCGCATGCGTTTATCGTTCCAGGGTTTGTCAAAACAAGTGTGATTGACTGAAGATTTGGTTCACTTTTCCTCTAAACGCGTTCTGTTTGATTATTAAAGAACTTAGTTGAAATTTCTCGATTGGATACTAAAGGTAATCTGGATATTACTACGGGTTCAACAAGAGCACAGTCTGGACATCACCGACTGAAGTTTCCAGAACTTCGGTTGAAACTACACAATGATCACAAAATGGATAGCATCTGGAATCACATGTACACAAGAAGTGCCACCGTATATTTAACTTCGAAAAGTCCGCAATCAATATACTACATTGATTTATTACTATCCAACACTAGACAGGAAAGTATTCACTGTGATTCCGAGCATGCAACGGTTGAATTTAGTGAAGAAATTTTATTGCATTAAATATGCATTTGAAGGTTGAGGCGATGCATAGACATGCTCCTTCAAACAGATCGACAAATGAATAGATGGCCGCATGTGACGAGGATTTTCAGATTCTTTTTTTTTTTTCGTTTAATCCCAAATTGCACATTGCACGTTATTCATATTTAAAATTCAATACCACTGCTCACCAATTTACCGATTAAATAGTATTCGTTTAGATGTGAAATTTCGGATATTTTCTAACACACTTTCATTCCTTTTATTCTTCAATTTATGCACTCATCCGGATAATATTTTTGTTGAATTTGTACACCACGATTCTCAGTTCTGCTTCTGAAGTTGACTGGAGTTCCCGCGATTGTGTGACAGTCGTTGTGGGTTTGCGTTACGAATGTCATTGTACGTCGAGTCGATCTGGAACCTTCGCGATCGCGTTGGTTTATTGGATTGGTACACATGAGGTAGGTGGCGTGCTTTTTGTTCACTGGTGATATTTCATTGAAATGAAACTTCCAGACCCATAGCTTTAATTCAAAATACAAGTTATTAGAATCAAAGTAATTCAAAGTTTTAACGGTCCAAAAAGCAAATGCTTTACAGTAACCATAGTTTCAAAATATAGGGAATGCATAAAAACAACAAAGATGTTTCATCAATACGGGAAGTCAGCTTATGTATTCAGGTGCGAGGTTGGATTTGGTCAACATATACTTGTCAAGTTCAGCAGTGAACATGTTCAGGCTTGATGCACAAATGATATTTGGGGGCAGAGAGTTCCATATAAAACAAACTCGAACGGCAAAAGAAAACCTTCGACAATTTGATCTAGAGTGCGGAACAATTAACTTGTAGCCCTGCGATCTGCTATCACGTGCTTCTTGCCGATGAAACAGGTATGCAGATTGTTAAACAACAAGATCAAGTCGCCCTTGACACGACGGTAAGAAAAGTCAAACATATTCACAGTTGAAATCCTCTCCTCGTATGGCCTGTTATATAGTCCGGTCACCATTTTGTAGCGCGGTGTTATACGCGTTTTAGCAAGGTCATGTACTTTTGTAACCATGGGGACCATGTTTGAAAAGCGTACTCCATTGTTGGCATGATATAGGTGTTAATTATCCGTGAGAGTATCTGCTTTGTGAAACGACCACAGATCCTTCTGAGCAGTGCTAAGCTTTGGCTGTACTTTTTGTATGCCACAGAAAACTGCCGTGAATACTCAAAGTTACTACTAATTCACGGTCAATTCGGTGCATGATGTGAAAAAAATTCTGAAATGGGTCCCCACTAAATACTGTGAATTAATTGCAGCCGGAGATATTAACTAGCAAATGCGTGATTTTGTAACTTGACACATACCAGGTAACGCTCTTGCCATGCTACATAATAATGTTTCCACAATAATCATCTGCATCTCAATCGTTTTCGTTGATACAGGTATTCCAACTACACGGGGATGGAATGTATAGGGTTTGTAAGCGTGCACTTTTCTTGAAGAAATCCCTATGATTTCCATCGTCTTCATTGGAATGAAGCGCATTCTATCGTATAGGTCAAGGTTACCAATTTCTCTCAGTGCCTTTGTTTTGCTCTAGTTATCTTCATCATCCTCGCATCCATAGTGACTCATCTTCACACCATCAACAATACCATCAACCCAGCAATACAAATACGGAAATTAGCATTCTATCAATTGTAAGCGGTCAAACACATGCCTAATATTCACACTGTCATTCCAATATCCGTTCACATTGTTTACGTTATTCATGCGGCAGAATGATGTTTGTGAAACAGATATGAAATCTCGTGACATTGACCAAAGCAATCGTTCTCGATCGCTGATTTTAAAAGCGCCGTCCAAGGTTCAAGGTTCAAGGTTTTTAAAAGTCTCAAAAACAACAAGCTTAACAACAATCATCGGATGGTAAAAAATGAAATTTAAGTGTATAAACAATATCAGGAAGTTGATTAAACAGTATATAAGTGTTTCGGAAACGAATAATGCAATAAAACTTCGTCTAATTTTGTTTTAAATTCATGCAAGCTAGTTGAGTGAGCAGCGGTTAAAGGTAAACTGTTCCAAGTAAAACAGACATGGACAGAGTAAAAATACCTTCTACACTTCAGGCGGGAATGGGGTACGACCAGCACATATTCTTGGGTCCGATAATTTCTCGTATCCCTTCGCGTGAATAAATCCTGTAAGGGATGTTTCGGGGTATGGAATGTTTTGAAAAGTATGATTAGGTCTCCTCTGATTCGTCGATAGGGAAAGATTCAGTTGAGCTATCCTTTCTTTATATGGTTTGTTTCGGATGCTGAGAACTAGTTTTGTTGAGCGGTGATAGATTCGCTGCATAAGTTCCACATCTTTCCTGAGCCACGGAGACTATGACTGCACACCGTATTCCATGACTGGTCTCAAGTATGTATTCATGATCCTTGGAATATCTTGGGCGAAAATTTCCCAAATACCCGTTTGAGTATATTTAGAACACGTGTTGCTTTTTTAAAGGCAGTGTTAGTTTGAAGTCAGGCGCATCAATGGTTGGCATTAACTGAAGTAGGTTCAAGATTCAGAGTTCAAGATTCAAGAATTTATGGTATAAAAAAATTGTAGCTGTACTACTCCATAGGGCAAAAACATACATTTAAGGTTTAGTCGTTGGGAAAATTGACGTTTCGTGTAAAATGTCATGTATTGTCTCGGTATGATGGAAAACTATTCGTTGGGATAAATGTCGTGTGAAGTTGCTCAATTAAGTTATATTACCTGGATGTAGGGTTGAATTACTGCCCATAATTATATCTAGTTTGTTCCTGAAAATCCTTTTGCTAGATGATTGCAAAACGTCTGACGGTGAGTCGTTCCATAAGAAACAAACGCGCACCGAATTTAAGAACCGTCTGCAGTTCCGGTGATAATGTGGAATATCAAATGCCAGTAAGTGGTATGGATTGACCGAGGCAAAATAGATGCTTCAGAGAATGTATCTTGAGTTCATTATTTTATAAGTGTGGATTAGATTCAATCGAACCCGTCTGCAATCCAGTGTATACAAATTAAAATGCACCAGTCGATCGTCATATGGTAGGTTGCGGAGACAACCAACCATTTTAGTTGATATGTGATAAATCCTCTCGAGCAGCTTAATATCCTTCTGTAGCCATGGTGTCTAAGCTTACACCAAGTAATCCATCACTGGGATAATATACGTATTTATGAGCAAAGGGAATTTTTCAAGGGAAAAGCGTCCAAAAATACGTCGAAGCATACCTAGCATGCGGCTAGCTCAGTTGTACATGGCTTCGCATTGCATGCAGTTCTTCAGACGTCCACTGATCTAAACGCCGAGATCATTCTCTTCTGTTGTACACTCCAGTTTTTGGGATCCAATATTGTAGAAGAATGGGGAATTTTTACCTATTTGCAACATTTTGCTCTTTTTTCATGTTAAAGGAAAGCTTATTCCTATCTGATCACCTGTTCAATATATCCAATTAGCCCTCTTAGCGCAAACAGTTCACCTTTGACTTCGTTCGTTCTTAAGCGGTCTCTCCAGAAACAATGTCATGTTTGCAATAGAGAGCTCGCGACCGCTCACGTGAGGTTCAAACCCTGTCTCCGTTATTGCTATGGCGTCGAGCGAGTGCTGATTACAGAGAGGGTAACAACATCAATCTCACGTTACACTAACTCTTTTATCCCTAGTGTCATTCTAATCTTTAACCATGTTGTTTGTGGAGTGTAAAGGATGGGGATGTGATCTCCACAATACGTTGCTTGTCATTCTAACTCTTCCCCAAGTTCGTGTCTTAATCCTCATTCTCTCCGTCAAATGACACAGTGTTACAGTACGGCAAACGAGAACGCATTTTTCTGAACAGTGCTGTTCGTGATAAAATTTCCTTACTATTATCACTACTATGCTGAGCATAGTTTCAACAAGCCAGAACTACTTATGCTAACTCATAAGAAGTTTCGCTGCTGTAATCATCGGCGTTTTAATACGAATGCGCATCAGCTTTAGACAGAAAATCTTGCAAACATGTATAAACTCTATCGTCTTCTCAATCCAATCGATTAGTATAAAAATGTTACGTAGAGTTGATGATGGGTTGTTGGAACTTTTGAACGAATAGCTAACGCTAATTCACGGGATTCTTATTGAAGACGCAGCTACTTGCGAAATGATTAGTGGGGTTTCGTCTATTTGTTACAATTAAAATGTACACGGATTTTTACATATACCGAAATGACACCAATTTTATACTTAGTAAATCTAACAATGTCGAAATTTCAAATTGTGTTAAGTTCTTTAATACTAGCAATTCCAAAAAGGTTTCATTGAAAAACGGTTGTAAAAGTTGCCGTGTACTCTCATTAGCGCAGTCGAGACGTTTGCGTCTGCTAGACAGCGACAATTTCGTGGAAAGAAAACTTGCGGACGGACAAAAAATATGCGGAAACCGAACTTCTCACTAACAATTGCCATAAATTTTCAAGTCTGGAAGGACGGAATGCTTCTTTTTTGCCCGGACGGAAATGCATATAAGTAAATTCTATGAGTGAAAAAGGTCAGCGAAATAAGACACCGGAAACTAACTTTAAATTTACGAGCTCCCCATTGGACCGATGTTATAAAAGCTGGAATCGAAAGTCACAAAATGTTCCCCAGTGGTAATGATTAGAAAGTCAAGGACGAGCTTTGTCGCTCTGCGATGTGGTGTTTCCAAATGCCGAGTTGCTTCCGCAACCAATGATCACATACCGGTATCGCATATTCGACATGAGGGCGGACTCAGGCTGAAATCAATTTGCAGATTATATTGGCGCCAAACAAACCTAGGGCTGTTCTGAGGAGACCCAAGATGCTTTCAGTTTGGTGGCAGAGAGTGGTCATTGCATAGAGTTTCCTAAGCCAGACAGAATAACCACGCCTAAATGTTTTTCCTAGGAGGCGGGTTCAAGAACAGTTCGACCTATATAATATTCTTGGTTTAACTTGCGGTTGAGCGATAATAAGCTGATTTTGGTGACATTAGGATACATTTCGTTATCTAGGGACCAGGCGCAAATCATATGGAGATCCCGTTGCAGGTGGAGTTTATCGTGCGCCAAAGTTTTGCGTCATGAGCGAAAACAAGCACTGAGGACTGTACTATATACATGAGAAAGTAGAGCGGTCCGAGGACTGCTCCTTATGGGACACCACAAGCAACCTGAATCGACTCTGATAGCTCAGTTTAAACGATTCTTTCATCCGTGCATAGAGTTTACCATCTACTCCGATTGTAAGGAGTTTCGACAAGAGCAGTTCGTGATAGACACAATCAAATGATTTTGAGAAATCAATATATATTACGTCCACTGAATGACCAGCATCCAGTAGCTCAGGCCAGGATTCTTTGAAAACAGCAATTTTGTCAGGCAAGATCGATATTTCCTGAAATCATACTGTACTTTAGCGATTAATTTGTTGATCTCAAGTTGATTCCGCAAGGTATCACCTATGATGGACTGCATAACTTTAGATAGCACTGGTAATAAAGATGGTGAAATCGTATCAAAGCTAGTTCTCCGTGTTCAAGAAACCAGCCGCGTGGCCTCAATAGTCTAGGAAAGAAAACGATTATTCTCATAATCGACCTGGGATCAAATGATTCATTTTTGCATATTTTATCGTTTTGTGCTCTCAGCCTAACGAAATTCTGTCTTGTGACGACTCAAACTCAAAATGTTTTCTCTTTCCTCACAGATTCCCACACAAATATCACCATTGATCAACCTGTTGAACTATGTCTTCATTGCGATCGCTATTACGGCCCTGTTCCTGTTTCTCATCTTCTCACTCTTTGTGTAAGTGGTATTACGATGATTGTTTGGCATTTCGCACATAATCTGGATACTATATATCACGAAGTTTGTCAGATGTTTCTTCCGCTTGTGGTTGACAAAACACAGAACTCAATAAGTTGGGAATCGATGAGTCGGTGATCATCTTCCAATTGTATATCAGAAATGTTATTATCTACCGTGGTAAAGCTAGCCACAGACATTTCCGCAGAATCTTCGATGTCCAATTTACGTTTTGGTGGGGAATTTGTACTAGGCGTAAATTTTCAATGTACAATCGTGGTGAGGTTAGAAGCTGAACCCGATTGATACCCTTTTCAACCCTGCCGTACTTCCATTTCTACCGATTAAATACCATGTTAATTATATGCGCTATGGAGCTACTGGTATTTAAATTATGTACGTAGTTTCGTCCGATATAATCTAAATTCATTGAAATTTAATATGGATCCTACTGTTAAGAAAGATTGGCGAATTCACCCCGTAGCGAATGCATGATGTAAATAAGAAAATAATTATCAAAATAAATAACTATCGTATTCCCATGCGTCCCCATCTCAATTCGAAACGTAATAGGAAAGAATGCCAATACGTGGATTTGATTACATCATTTTTATTGATTTATGTGTTGTTTATTGTATTTTTATTAATAATTATAATTTATTCATTGGGGTGTGAGGTGTGTGTGATGAAGCTGCGAGTAAATGAGCATTTTTGTTCGTGGTCATGGGTTTATACCATGCCTACATTAGTATCGACATAAACCGAAGGAGGCCAACAACATCAACAACAACAACATGAGTGTGGGCTCATGTGATTGAACACGTTGGCCGTACCAACCTTATCCAACAGTGGCATACAAACACAACTTATTTATCATTCTTTCACTGTTTTAAGTGCATGCGGATCCTATTCTTACTGTCCCTACCTGATGAGTGCAAACAGCACGAAACCGGTCGTGGTGTGTGTGTGTGTGTGTGTGTGTGATGGAAATGCATGCAAATACTAATTTTTATTCATGGGTTTAATTCCATCTACATGCGTTTGGACACAAGAATTAGCGTAGAATAAGGTGTTACTCTCATCACCCCGCACTTAAAAAAACACACTTAGTTTCTGACTCTGCCGCCATCACGTGGAGATAGTAAGATCAGGTTCAGTGAACCTTGAAACAATGGTAAAGTGGTAAACGAAGTTATAATTGTATTCCACTGTTAAATAAGGATCTTACAGAGAACCATGTTGTTTAACTACAGAATCACAGAGTGATTCTTGGTCAAGCCCACAAGGGGCATATAAAAGACCAATATATTATGGTGTTCACATCCCCATCCCTTACACACCACTACTGATTTCTGGCTGTTGGCTTTCATGAGCTGGATACAGTAAGATCAGGTTCAGTGAGCTTTGCAACAGTTCCCTAGCATTTTTAATTTTTCAAATGACTTGAACCAGCCTACCTGTATACTATTCACGTGATCAAATGTTAAACCTCGACAGTAAATACACCCTTACGCTCTCAAACGCAGCTGAATCGGAACCGTGTCCTGGTCGAAGACAATCAAACACAAAACAAATTCAACTGATTCCATAGAAGAAATCAGAATGAAAACAAATCAAACATATGTTAGCGGTTGTTCAATATCACCAAAGTGCAACCAGGATACTTTAGCCATTTGAAAGGCAATACGCGCACAAGCCCGTTCCAACATTATGCAACTCTTTAGAGAATACGCAAAACGATATTGCGAATGAAGAGCACTCCAATATCCTCAAAACATTTCACGAAATTCGCAAGTAAAACATCGAATATATTGACATAGGTTTAGACAAAAACTGCATCCTTTCCAGCAAGCTGTACGTCGACGAGACTACAAATCATTGTGATCAATGCAAGTCTATCGAATTGCACATCGGTTTGGTTGAAACAACGAATAAATGATTCTCAAATTGAACCGTCGTTGAGTGTAAGGATAGCTCGTATCTTGGCACTCAATAAGGACCTTGATCAACGAGCATCTCCAATTAGCTAATATTATTGACCAATAAATAGTTGAAGCCATATTAGGAACTCGGCCAACCCATTGAAAGTGATGGTAAATTGAGAGGGAAACGTTGCATAGAATCTCGATAACCATATCTAAAGTCTACTTGAAATAATGTTGAGCCAATAATGTTATTACATCAAGATTTGAACCTTGGCAACATATACCATGAGAACATCATCCACACGCCAATCTTACCCTTCACTGCTGACTTTTGATTCTGCTACTAATGAACTTCAGTATGCTAGAATGATTCCTGAAGTTCATTCCATTTTGATTAAGTAAAAAAAGAAAATACTTTCCCTCCTAACCAGAAAATGTACCTGGCTGCGACTCGTGCCTTCTATAAGCAAATCTATCAATTGATTGTTTGGATAATGCCAATTTTACTAGGACCGGTGTGTATTACAACATGTACATGATGTAGACAAACTGTTGTTGTTGGCCTCCTCCGGTAGATGTCGACCATGGATGTGCGTCACTAGCGCATGATGATTTCATGATCTGCAGATTTTATTTTGACGAAACAGTCACGGATACGCATACCTGATGAGCGGCAACAACCACGAAACCGGCCGTGTGATTCCGTCCTGCTGTTCGAACGTCTTATACTACTGATTAATGAAAATCTGACGTCAAAACAAAAACTAAATAGTCAGATTCCGGAGTGCATTCTGTTCCGCAGCGCTCACAGCGAGAGGCAGTACTCGGTCGATCGGCGTCAGTTGCACTCCGGCAGTTTAATCTACATTAAGCAGCCAAGAGCTGTATCTACCCCATACCAGCTTGTAGTTGACGCTTTACGCTATGCCTCCAATGTGAGCAGTCAAGAGCAAGTTCTTCTCAGTTCATTAGGCCAATACCGAGAGCTTTCATATCTTTATTCAAACGTCTTTGTACTGCACAAAGGTCGACTTCCTGAGGCAAACTAAAAGTGTTGATTAACTTATTACTATTAGTCCCAAATTACGTGCTTGTGTCTCGAGCAATAAATTGCTTAATTAGTAACCTAAGTTATTCATAGAAAGTTCCACTTTCCCGATTCTCAACCGATGTCAAGCCAATCGCATTAATCTACTCCATACGGGCCTTTTTATTCAGTGGAGTGTTCCGTTTGGATCAATTCAACATCGCATTCTGCCTGCTGCTCAGCGTTATCGTTCCTCTGGTGGTACCACACGTGAGCGAAAAGGAAGTTGTCATTTGCACCTTGGTAGCCATCGCCGTCTGCTTTTTTCCACTCGCAGCTTTCTCATGGAAGTTCATTTTCGGATTGAACACTCTGCTTTTAATGTGAGTTACATAACCTTGTTAGTTTTCAACGCTATTTTTCAGTTGATTGTCATCTTTTCTACAAGTAGTAAACAGATCGGATGTTATTTATTCTAAGCGTGACATTGTCAGCATGCCTATTCACAGAGTTTGATAGCGGTCGCTGGTGCAACCTGATCTTCTCCCTGTGAAATCTTATGGCGCAGTGTTAACGTGTAATTCGTTTTTCCTTCTACACCAAATCTTTCACTGATTTTGGCCACAGGGACTCTTCCATATGCCAGAAGGGTTCACTCCACCACAACATTTACCGACGCATCAAAAATGGATATCATGGCCGTTGGGCAACTTTTCGCAATGCTGTTAAGTTTAGCTTTTATAAATGGAACAGACCTTTTCATGATACGCTTTTCAATCGATTAAGTTAAAGAACACAGACCAAGTGACGTGATGTTCCGAGCCGTAAAATGTTGTCTCCTGAAGACTTTTACTCCCGAGAGTAGCTTCGCAACTATACTTGCAACAGACAAGCAGCCTGTTCACTCTGTAAACGCATGTTACCGATTATGCTTGGTTCTATGGAAGCCGCAGAAAACTACCGACTTCATGGGCCCCAAGGCATAATA
>JACCGJ010001960.1:0-15960 GCA_013407085.1 Atriophallophorus winterbourni | reverse complement strand
TTGCCTTCTGACCAGATGCCACGTGCAGTGGTCTCAGGGTGACCTCATAATTGATTGTCGTCTGAACTGGTGGGATGCATGCACAAATCACCCCAGCGATTCACACGAATACGTTGCAGATCACCACGGTCGATCGATATGAGCTTGTTAGCTGTTGATTGAACGATCGATACGGTCGATTTTTGGGTGGGAACGTGCTTGGCAAATCGGTGGTTTAGGGCAAACGTTTATTTTCATAGAGTTTATGGTGCGGTTTGAATACTAGGGGTTAATACAGCGCTCGGCAAACCAAGATAATCTTCTGTTGCGCGGCAAGTGTGGTGTTACGGTTGCTTTTAAAATGAGTTCACATTACGACAAAGCAGAATAAAAACCTATAGAGCAGTTTTCAAAAAAGCAAACGAGCTAGATAAAAATCGGAGTAGCATGTTCTGATTACCAAACGTAACGCACGTTTTCGGGTCAGTGGAATTCGCTTTTTCATCGCAAGTTTTGTCATGTTTAGGAAAAAATATTATCAAAATACACGAGTCCACAATGATTACTAGTTCAGAATTCACGCCAAAAGTTTGCACATCCGTACGCGCCAATCGGTAACCTGACACTGGAATCTAATCACTATACACCATCTGTCCGCACCATTTGGTCTCTTTCCCAATCGGATGCACGACAACTGACCAGGTGTTCAACACTGGTCTAATTTGCCCAGCGACTTGGGAATTGTATGGAGTTCCGTCCACAGAGAATATGCGTGGATTTAGATAACATTAACAGCATTGACTTAGGTGGTAACCGATAAAACGGCCCATGGAACTTTACAAAAATTCACACGCTGCTGAAATGCCGATTTCACTTTTGTTATTAGTCAAAATATTTATCTTTTCACGTTCATTAAGCTGCACCAAAAACAAACATTTGAACCCCATCGGTGGTTCATTTCACATGGATCGATTTTGTGAAAGCAGTCGCTCAACATTTCCCAATTTGGGGATTGGTGAAATGGTTCAAAAACTTTAACCATGGTCTACGTATCTTCCCAGCTATGCACCTCAAAATTTGATTTAATTTTTTGAAGTGAAATTTATGTGGAATACACTTTAAAAAAAAGATTGACATTTTCGTCGGCGTTATCAACTTCGGAATCCTCACATCCTAACTGCGGCAAGATTAGTCGCATAATGTTCAGAACCAGCTGTGTGTCAGTGCAAGCTATAATCATTCTATCGAATTGATTACGGCTACTGTAACACACAACCCCTCACTGACACAGCAAAACCTGTTTCCGGCCGTTTGCCATCATCAGAGAGTATGATTATTGAGTATGTTCATTGAGCCTTGAAACACTGGTATAGTGGTAAACAAAGGTTAACTGTAACGCCACTATTAAATGACGCGTCTACAAAGAATAGCAATGTTGAAGTACAGAATCCCAAAGTGATTCACTGCGAAGCGGTCCATGTGCTTTTTATTGATCAAATTTATAGCTGAGTGATTCTGTATGTGAATATTGTGGTTCTTTGTACGAACCCGATTTAAAAATGGCATATAAGGTAAAATTTGATCGCTTGATTCATTCTGGATACCAATATATCAAACGATGAGCATTTGTCACCTGCTGTGCTAGGATGACTACCGTGAATATCTTAGAAAAGAAACGAATACATTATAGGTGGATCATTTAAACACCACAGGCGTATGTCTTGATGGTTTACTGACACTTAATCGTCAGACCCTTAATCCTCAGACATTTAACCTCCACATATTTAATCCCCAGATATTTAATCGCCAAGTCACTTCATCCCCGGTCAATTATTCTTCAGTTAGAATACGTTCACATGACTTTATTTAGCAGGAGAGATATGCAATCGATATTAAAAACCTCAATCTTTCCGTAGTTGAGTATCGCTGAATTGCTCGAGATATCCTGGCGCATATCTCAGTATAATTCTTCTTCTGTTTGATACGAACCCCAGCACTTGCTTGAAGAACAGAGGCCGTATGCTGTCGGCAATCCTTTCGCAAACCGTTAAGAAATGTCCATATGGTGGTATTTTGGCAAGAAAAGAGTGACTGTATTGCATGATGCCAGCCTTCTACAGCACTATTCGTTCGGGCAACACCACTATTTGCGTGTTCATACTTATTCCAGGTTTTAAGTGGAAATATAGCTGGTGCAGAGTTTTCTCGTCTAGCTCTAATTGGTCGACCTCGAACAAAGGTATGTTCAAAATAAGATAACAGTTCATTCATCCTCTCACTTAGAGGCATAGATTTGGATAAAATCTCAAATGTGTCGACCACATCATTCAACGGCACAAAAGCTAACGCTGGTAGGCATCTAATCATGAGGCATAAATCATCGTCTGCCTCATAATCTGTTTTCATCCCTAGTTCACATATTTTTCATTGCATGGCTTGGCATATATGAAAATATCATCCAGTCACTCTTGTGGATGGGAAGTTTGAGCAAAATGCATTCATAGCTGCACTTTCAAAGTCAGTTAAATTGACATCTGGGGCTGCATTTGGCGCCATATCTCGCAACACACTACGCAAATTATTATATGTAATTGTTGTTTTGTAAATTAATGTCCTTCGAACTTTACTACTTGTACCATACTCAAGAGTCATTGCACACATGTAAATAACCTCTTATCTTAAATCTTATCTTAAATACCTCCCCTGGGGATTAAGTGACTGAAGATTAATTGACTGTGGATGAAGTGACTTGGTGATTAAATGTCTGGGGCTTACATGTCTGTAGATTAAGTGTCGTTGATTAAGTGTTTGGCGATTAAGAGACCGGACACCGCCTTGATGATGGCCCGTCTAGCTTGTTGATTAACCCACGGTAGTTTGATATATTAGCTCTGCAAACCTAATAACTAAATCTACACAATTTTATCCAACCACGGATACGGAGTGAAACCTGATGGCCTTCATAATTATGCACACTAAAAATCATCCCTTAAAACACTTACTAAAGCCGAATGACCTTACTCGAACACGAAAACATTCAAAGGCTTTAAGCATTCCGGTTTTTCTACCATAAAAACGTTCTGATTTCTGAGCGATAAGAAATGTACGACTTATACCTGTACGAGGCAGCACAATGAGTAGTCCTCACTCCAAATGACAAAAAATAAGACTGGGTGTGCTTCGGAGATGTGGCCACTGAGGCCTCTAGGTTGGGCGTTAATTTTCAGTTTCATCTGCAGGTAGACGTACATATGCTATGATTTTATCCACTGTAGACTCACATGCTAGCGCAGTTACATTTCCGACTAGTTCTATTATCCAGTTTTACAGCTAAATATTCTGGGTGTCAAGATTAATCACGTTTGTCAAAATTTACAACCATGTTCGGATTTGAACCATTTACCTCACGAAAGAAAGCTTTATCATTACCGTTATTATTACTTATTCTCTGTGATCGACCTTCTTATCACTGTGCCACCTCCGCTCTGCTAAACACATTATGTACTAGAATCTCCCAAGAGACCAACTCTCTTATTTTTAACATCAAAAACAGTTATTGTTGGCCGCATCGCAGATCAAAGTGATTACCCGTTTGATTCGGAATTTGATGATGAGTTTCACGAAGCAGTGGAAAACATTTTGGCTATGAGATTGTTCGTTTATAAGAAACTTCGATCCATCAACTCTGAGCAGTTACCTGGGTGCAAACGACATCAACATCATTCAACAACCCTCAATAGGGGTTTTTATACAATTGAATACAGTGTTATATTGATAACCCATCGGGTTCCACATAACCTGAAGTTCAACTTTCGGTGTTGTTGAATAATCAAACATTTCTAACGACCGCCATATTGATCACCTTGCAATCAGCGTATCTCCAAGGTCACGTTATCATGAGTGGGTGTCGAAACGAAGTCATTACGTGCCGTTGCTCTGGATCGGCTACTTGGTTCCGGCGTTGATTGTCGGCGTCTGGTTTGGCTATGCCGACGGGGTTTCGCACAGTGGAAGGTTAGTGTGCGTCGTTGCGTGAATTTCGTGTTGTTTTTATTTCAACGTCGATCGTAAGGCGGCATTGTTTCGGAATTTGATTTGAATTGAAATTTCACGGTTTATGTGTAAACATGAATTGCAATTAGTTTAAAGAGTATTGTTTAAAATGGAGAACTATTTTAACAGTCGATTCTTTTAAGCTTGAATTTCAAGCAGGTCATTCCTAGCAAACGTATTTTACGAGAAACATTTAGGCCATTACAACATTTACTTTGCTAAGTATTTTGATAAAAATTATGTTTACATGTTAAATAAATAACTTAACGTACTTCAAGGTTAGGTAGGTTAGGTACATATAACGAAGTACTCTGCCGATATACGCAATTACACAATAACTCTAGTTCAAGAACTGAACATCCTGAGTGACCAGCTTTGCAGTTACACACAACATCTTCACATGCATATCGTTAATGATACCGCGTTATAGACCGAGCAATAGCTGTGTGGTATTGTTATTCAGTATTTGCATTAGTTGAATGTAAATGCAAGGGGTGTCAAAAATTGCAGGTATACATTCATAGACCCTCTCCATCCAAACCGTTTGATCGCACAGTCTGGTGTACTCAAAAACGGACCTGCGCCCCGCTTAGGATATGATGCGATATACTCAAAATATATATTGTGTCCCAATGGCGATGTTTTGAGATTGACAGGCCTGCATTGTTTAATGAGTGTATAACGGTTTGTCAAACTGACCAACTTTTGAAGGCAAGCTTATTAATGCCTCGACTTTCTCACACGTTGAATTCTTGCAGTTATCGGCAAGTACATTGCTTTGCTATGGACTGAGTGCTCCAGCTAATTGAACCATAGAATCGATTTATATCAAACCAACTAACACTCCGATGTAAAAGTCCTAACATATGTTTAAGGGCTAATGATCGCAGCTCTTGAGGCGCCCATTACGTTAATTGATAGCGCATCGATCATTGTGCATCCCTTAACAACAATCGGAAGGGTTTTTGGAATGCACAGCTCCGAAAGCTTCGAGAATAAAGTAATATTCCCTATCATATAAAGTTTACTATCTAGCTTCATATCGTCAATAAGTTACTGAAATTTATTAGCAGCATTAAATCCGTGAAATGATGGTCTTCCACAAAATGAACTCTTAATTGGCCATACTTCATGCGAGAAGATCGTGGATACCGATGGGTAATCTTGTACATCGAAGCTCCATTCTCCCGAGATTGCTAACTTTGCTAACTTTCGCCCTCTTTCGCCGGCAGTATTTAATTCAATTTCCATAAGCTATCAAGCATTGACTTTAGGTCTCCATAGGAGGAACAGGCATTTTGATCCGAAAAACTAGAATCGAATATTTATCAAGCTTCTAATAATGTTGGAAAATTTTCATGGTCCCAAGATAAAACGGTTCTTATGGATATATGAAGGTAATAAATCACTGGAAGTTTCACAATCACCTCTTAAAACTGTATAAAATATTAAACAAGTAGCGCTTGTATGCCACTGTTGGATAAGGCTGGTACGACCAACCTGTTCAATCACCTGTGTGTGTCTAAACCCATAACCAAGAACCAAAATGCTCAGCACGAAACCGGTCGTGTGATGGAAATGTATTCAAATGAGCATTTTGTATAAAATATTGTTTACTTTCTAACTTCCATCCAATCGTCCGAGTGGATTCTGAAAAATGCAATGAGGAACATCGTAAGCATGTATGCTGCAACTGCCTTAAGCAAATTGCATGCAAAATAGACCATTCGTATGCGGCGTGAATCTGGAACGAAAATGCAAGTCAAGATTCAGAATCCAGCTGTTTGCACCCGCGGGAAATCTCTGAAGGGTTTGGAATATATTGTGAAACATACCTGCCTGAACGCTTTGCAGCACATGCAAACATTACGACAGCACCAATATTTATACAGAGTATGTCGTGTTTGTATATGAATGGTTGTTATTGTCATAGGTATCTTTGGAAAATGCTAGCTCAAATTTGTGATGGGCGCCACTGATAACGACCTTATTAAAAGAATTATAGTCAGTTCAAATGGTAAATATTCTTGAAGTAACAAATGATTCTTCGGACAGGTTCACTGGGTGTATTTGTACAGAAATGTAAGTGGCGTGTGAATTACTCGTGCGTCCAGAATTTCTTTCGTTGGAATGCTGCAGAGTAGCGTGCACTTCTACCATAGGTTTTTGGTCCGTGTGGTATTATCGACGATCGCGGCGCTAAGGCTTTATCCGGTCTGTATTTGTAATACACAATTCCTCACAACTGATATCGGAAAAAGAAGAGGTTTCTCATTACCAGAACAGTCATAGTTCAGCTATTGAAAAATCGTGTACAATACAATACCTTTTCTGCATGGAAAATAAGCAGAAATTTTGAAAATTATGGTTATTAAGGGGCAAATTAAACACTAAATAGTCTATCTTTTATGTTCAGTATTCAGGGGGCTTATTATGGGAACAACATACGCCAGTTGAGGTCCAGACCATGCTTCAAACTAAACTGTAGACCGTTGGCTTTTCTTAAGGCGTGTTCAAAAAATTTAACACCTCAGGTTTGAAAAAAATAATTTTTGAATTTCTGCCTCATAGCTGCTTATCAAGTTTAAAGTAATGACCACGGGTACCCAGCTCAGGGCACCGTTGGTGTAGTGTGTTAGGAGGTTTGCGTTTACTCAGCTATCGTAGTAATGTTTGAACATCAAACTTGGCAAAACCAACTTGTCGTAAAGTGGACGTATTTGCCATGCATTCTAATTTTGATATTCATTCTTCAGCTGTTTATCGTTCTAAGGTCATACTGGACTGTAGTCAATATTCCGTTTGTGCATACGTGCTAGTTGAATGAATGCATTAGTTTATCGTATCTACCGAATTAATTGCATTGAAACTAATTCCTTTGTTTAAAGGTAACTTGTTTTCACTACGAGTCAATCAATATCGGTATAGCACAGTGTGAATAACCGATATTCAATTATATCCACGCCACTCAAATGCGATCAATATTTTTGCGGGTCATTTATCCTGTTTATCCGCTTCTTCGTCTTGCGTTTTGTGAAGCTGAGTCCTTCGAAAATGTACATGATGCATAACGCAAGATGGAATTAACACTGATGGAAAAGGACAAATATAATAAATGTGTGTGACCTTGACATAAGAAATGTTGTTAGCTACTACGCCACTGAAATCTATGCATGAGGGAAATTTTTTCAGCTTGAAATCATTGTTTAACTGGCAAAGCAAACATTGCACAGATTAGATAAATTAGATTTATCGCGAAACAAATTTCGTTGAAGTGTTAAGATATTCCAGACAGATCGCATGGGGAATTAATTATTGTTAACTGTACGACAAAATGTGTCGCCATAAAAACTGACAGACTTTCATTGTCTTTGTGAAAATGTGCACAAAACAAAAGCAATAAATCTTACTGACCATGTACTCGAAATGCAATTCACATAGTTTGACGACAAACAGATACAAAACGAGTTTCGATGTGTTTTTACGTTTATCAGATGCATCGGACCGGCTGAATTCAGATGGGCGTTCATTGGACCAATCACAGCAGTCGTTCTATTCAACCTCATCGTGCTACTGACCGTTAGTTCCATTTTACTACGAAGTTACTTATTAACGCGGAACAGTAGGATAACAAAGACGACGTGAGTTTAGAAATGTCAAACACTTAATCCGCATTATATTCCAATAGAAACATGATAAAGATTTGCATGCAGACTTATTGTCCTTAACTGAAAGAAATTGTTTGATTCCAGTGCGAATTTCGAGCGATGGATCCATCGAGACCATTTTTTCATTTGAATTTCCGCCATTCGTGCCTGGATATCTAACCTTGGCACGTGATGTTATATCACAGACAGAATGAGAAAAAGAACGGAGAAGCTTTGTTCGAAAATTAGCGAAATTTTATCTATGATCCAATGTTTGATAAAATGACTCATAATTACTGAGAAATAACAACTTACTCTAATACATAATACATAATCAATACAACCTCCTTGGGCCGGGATATGTTGCGGCGAATGGGATAAATGATCGCCGATATAGTGTCGTTCTAGTTGTAAACGCAAAATCTGTTTTGATTGAGCAGTAGATGAACATTGAGGTTCAATTAGTTTTTTATGATTGGATGGGAAGAATATATTGATAAGTCGATAACGAGAAGAAAAGTCTAATTTCAAAATATTTCCGGGATATATTACAAGAGATGGAACTGACCCATGAATAATGCTGAAGCAACGTCTAATATTCACAGATTTTCGAAGTGCTTTAAAAGTACAATGTTTGAGACATGATACAAGAGAGGATAAAGTGAGAATTAAGTTTAAGCACTACGCCAAGAGAGCAAAAACGGTACGCGAAAATGGAAAGCGTACGTACTTTAGTAAGTAGAGTTTTACGAAAATAGGCTTGGTGTGAGCGAACAAACATAATTTGAGTTTCTAAACAATTATAATATGGCGGGAAAAACTGTCAATAATATGTTGGTTAATTCTTCAATACTAATTACATTTTTTGTACAAAATAGCCCAGAACCCGGCTAACATCTTGCGAGACGATTTGCATTAACTAACTTTAAATCTATCAGCCATAAACGAAGCCGGCGTTTATCACTGATCTTTTAATTTTTCCTTCAAGTCTTATTACACAGCTTTCTTCAATGTCCATAACTTAGAATGAATGAAATCAATCGGTTTTATATCTCATACACAACTCTAAAATATAAGCTTGTGGGCCATGATACAAATATTTTTCACCGGTTGCTTTTCAGACACTTTTTTGTCCTCACTCAATTGATGCTCACACTCGGAATTCCATACATTGTGATCCTTCTTCAATTCCTCGACTTCAACATCATGCTGATCGCTTTACCAATTGTCATTGCTCTCACTTCGTTGATGATGTTCCTGTTAGTCGCGGTGATTGATCGGGTAGGTAGTGATTTATGAGGTCCATCTTACAGTATATTTGTGAAACATATATCCTACCAAATCGATATCAACCATTCATTGTCCAGCAAGCATAGTGTGGAATTAGAGTATTGAATTTAGTGGTTTACTGACACTTAATTGTCAGACAATTAATCATAGGACACTTACTCGTCGACACTCAACCACCAGACATTCGATCCCCAGACATTTAACCCCCAAGTTACTTCATCCCCAGTCAGTCAGTTTGATAACTTCTGAAGAATGCTCATATCTCAGCATACTTCTCCTTCTGTTTGATATGAACCCCAGCACTTGCTTGTAGAACTGAGAACGTATGCTGTCGGCAATTTTTTCGCAAACCGTTAAGAAATGTCCACATGGTGAGATGTTGCTAAGAAAAGAGTGACTGTACTGCATCATTCAACGGCACAACCATGAGGCATAAATCATCGTCTGCCTCGTTATCTGCTTTCATCCTTAGTTCACTTATTTTTCGTTGAATGGTATGACATCTCGAGCAATTCAGCGATACTCAACTACGAAAATATTGACGTTCTTAAAATCAGAAGTTATGAAACTGGGGATTAAGTGACTGAAGATTAAGTGACTGCGGATGAACTTGGGGGTTAAATGTCTGGGGATCAAATGTCTGGTGATTAAGTGTCTAGGGATTAAGTGTCAGCGATTAAGCGTCTGACGATTAATTGTCTGACGATTAAGTGACCGGATACCGAATTTAGTATGATGCGTATTGAAGTGCTACATGTATGAGCGATGGGTTTGCAAGTGATTTCTGACCCGAGTAATGTGTTGCTCACATCCCCCTTTTCACAAGTGATTTCTGACCCGATAGGATTTACCATCTCAGATTCATCCCGTTGAATTTATTATAAAACTTGCCCAGATGAAGACTGGTTTAGACATGAAAGAATTGTTGCTTCAGAGCATAGCAGACCTTTCACGCCATCATAAGTTTACTTAAATCACATTTTATTATTCTATTGAGATGGGAACTTCAAAATCTAATTGCTGGGGTTGAAGATTACCCAACTGCCCAGGTGAAATAATTTAGCTGTTTGAAACGTTTATTAAGGGTTTTTGTTTCCTTTGGTTTGAATTACATTGGTTTCGAAACAATAAACACATCAACATTTTTTCAAGATCGAATAAAGCGTAGCTGATTCCGGCATTAGAATCTAGGCGCACAGCATATGAGCATGTAGGATGCTTATTGTATGATGCTAGGGTCTAATAACCATTTTATATATATGTAATATTTATCTTGTATAAAATATTAAGTATCATATCATCTCCTTGGGCAGATGCCGAATATGGAAAGACATTGTATTTTGATTACGTTTCATTAGTTCTATGACCTCGTAAGAATAATGGATAACAAAACCGGCATGGATTGCACAGAAATCCTGAAAAAGGGACTATATAGATATGTGAGCATAAAAGATACAGAAATTATCAAAACGTAAGCAATATTTACATAAACAAAACGCCTAGTAATGAAACAATGACATGTAATTTTTTTAATTTCATCAGGAAAACCGCGAGCGATTATCGATGTTTTTCCGGGTTCACTTTCTTCGTACGTTCGGCCAGACGACGAAATCGCAAGCGAGATTAAATGGGCAGTCTCCGAAGGCGGGCAAAATTTACCGCTTTGTGAGTTGGTCCAATGCAAAAATGTCTAGAAGGACAGAACCCACATCTGCGAGGAAACGCTCCACGGCTGAGGAATGTTTACAAGTCGACATCAAGGATGGATACACGCCGATGCTGCAAGACGCCGAGAGTATGTTCAGTTTGTCCGAAAAAATAAAAAAAAATCAAATGAAGTTCACTTACTGTAACATGTGTGCGATTGTACTCAGATAAATCGAACGTTAAACGTCCAACAATTTCGTTAAAAGTCTATTTGATTAATGTTGATATTTATGTCAAATAATGAAGAGATTTTTTCACGTGTATAGTGATACTTTTGACGATGATACACTACCTTTTGTATGCAATAAGAGATTGTGCGAAAAGGTAACAATCTGGACTATGTAATGGGTATTTTGTTCTGCTATTACACAATACAATGTAATACAAATAAAATCTTACCTTAAGATAAAATACATATTTAATAAAAAACTAAATGTTAATGAAGGAAGACGATTCAAAAGTTATTTTACAATTTCAGCTATAACATCCTCGGATCCCAACATTAAATTTGAGCCTGGCTGGCACCATAGAATTCCGGCATATAATTACAAACCCGGGAACGCAGACTGGAACAACAACAGCAAGAGAACATCGAGTGAAGACGAGTTCAGTGGGATTATTATGCGGGAGGCTCCGATTGCACGAATGGACACAATGCGGTCGACCTTCAATCAGAATTCAAGGCCACTCGAGAAACCAGAAAACAGGCTTTAGGTGTGACGTGTACGCACCAATCGCGTCACAAGTCACTTGATCAGGGTAAATCCATGTCACAAAAAGGAACAAAAATCCTTTCAGCCATCACGCTTCTTTCATTAAATTTTGGCAACCTCGCATTTTTGGATAAACGTCGCCAAATTTTATTCACATGGAGCACACCGTTTGCGCTTCAGTCATTTGATCGCTTTTGTTAATATTCCGTATTTTGCTGTATTTGAGCTTATGCTAAAATAAATCCCATACCATGAAATAGTATTTTTTACAACTCATTTTCCTGGATCACAATTTAACAAATTGTAATTTATTCGTATAACTATAAGCAATTGTGATACTTTAGGTACTTGAAACCCTATTAATCACATCCAAGCGTGTTAATGGAAATAAACATTCTTTTTTATGAACAAGTAAATATGTATTTACGAAAGTTCAGACTCCATCAGTCCATATGGTATCGATGCATTTAAGGCTTCATATGATGAATATTATCCATTCCTTTATACGTTCGTGGAGTTTACCATCTACTCCGTATGTAAGGAGTTTTGACAAAAGCAGTTCGTGGTTGACACGATCAAATGCTTTGGGGGAAATAATATATATAACGTCCACTGAATGACCAGCATCCAGTAGCTCAGACCAGGATTTTTTTGCTGACAGCAAGTTTGTCAGGCAAGATCATTTTCCTTGAATTCATGCTGTGCTTCAGCGATTAAGTTATTGATCTCAAGGCATCAGCTTTGATGGACTGAATTATTTTAGTTAGCACTGGTGATAAAGCTATCAGACTATAGTTTGACGTATTTTTTTCTCTCACCATCCTTGTAGATCAGACTAATCATGGCTGTTTTCCAAGTTTCAGGCACAAAGTTCTGTTCGATCATGATCTTAAACACGTCACACGTCAGTATTGCCTATTCAAAGGCAGATTAAGTAAAATGTTGGGGTGCATATTATCTAGAGAGGTGAACCTGTTTTCTTCATTGTCATTAATTTTGTTTTAACAATGTTGCGGGTGAACTCCACCTCGTGAAGAATTGGCAGGCTGCATCTGTTAGAGTTCAGAAACTGTCCATGTGTCGACACTTGTGAGATTACTGACGAAAATTGTTGTCGAAGAACGTTTGCAACATCTTTAAATGATGTCAATATGCCAGTAGGAGAGGCCAGTGGCGGATTTTCCATGTTAACACTACGGAGGTTTTTGACGTGCTTGTACAATGCTTTGAGATTCATAACAAATTGTTCGACTAGACTGATTTGGAAATGTTCTCTGCATTTTGAAGGCAGACAGTTGTTTCGTGAGAAGGTGTGGTTGCACAAATTTAGTTGTGACCGATAATCCAAGTCCATATACCAGGCCTTGCCACGTTTTTTAACATCCTTTTCTGTGTACTGCTCTCAAGAGGCTGTTTTGGGCGCTGTTTGCTGATTATTATTTTCGAGTTTGGTGATAAATCAATGATAATGCGGAGTGTGTTGTAAAAAGTTTCTCAAACTAAGAAGTGTCAAAAATCAACGTGATGAGTGTTCATGCCCATTCGAGTCCCCATGTGTGTGCTTCGGAGCAAAATCAGATTAATGATAGAAAACATTTGCTTGACAAGTGTGCAGAACTGATAAAGGATGAGGTGAACAGAAAGTCAGCGTGGAATGAAAGCCACGCTGGCTTTTGTTGGCGGTGTTGTTTCTTTCTGTGCCGTCAGTATCATCTTCCACACTGATTTTCTGACCTGTCATTAACCTATCGCTTTATGAAACCTTTTGCTTATTTTGACCTTGATTTGCTGCGCACAGTTTATCGTAATCTCGATGACGTGAGACAATCGGACACTCGAATTTGACTCGTGTACGTAACTTGGAACGTACTTGATATTGTTTTGACATTGACCTTGATTTTAACCCGGTTGACCCCAATAATTGAGGTATATTTTTACTATATTTGATTACCTCAATAGAGTACCGCATTTTTTACTAATCCTCGTTGGGTACTGATTTACCCGGGGATTTTGCGCGTCACTGAACTTGGGACCTTTCCTTGATTGTCAATTACAATCAAAACTTTTATACTTTTTCTCCGATCAGTGTGATTTTTAGATATTTATCTGGAATTTTGATACGAAGCACCTACTCGTACAAGAATAACCAATCTACGTCTTATCGTACTTTGTATGCAGCATAAGTAAAATTTGTTCACTTCGTCCTTTCCTTGATATCCCTTTCTGCTATCCGATTTACCCATCGGTATTTACTTTTGCCGGGAACTACTCGGAGGAATACATAAATTGCTGTAAATTTCATACAAAAATTCTCGAAGGGGGACTGACAACTCACGGATAAATCTGATGGCAAAATATACTTAGGCCTCGTCACTTCACACCAACCCTACACAATACCAGATCAAGCAAACGCGGCCGTATCGATTTTCGTACCGTTTTGGCTGTAATTTTGGTTGACCCCGTTAAAATGAAACAATCTACTGTACGTCAATCATGTGTCATCTGTGAGAAATTTGTTCAGTATCAGTATCAGTATCACAGGGCGATAGTCGACCAAGTCGAAACGAGTGCCCAGATTCTTTCGGAGGTGTGCTTGAAAATCCCCGCCACTACCAGGATTGATTCGTAAGTAACACAGGCGTGTGTAACTGTGAATGGAAGATGGGAGACGTCTCATCACCGAAAGGTGAGAGAGTTATGCATGTTGGTGGTAAGGTCACAACTGCTCAAACATGTGTCAAGCAAAATGTGGCACATCATTGACCGCGGAGGCGATATCGATATTGAATGATGAAAACATTCCTAGATGATGATACCTCTATAAACATTGTCGAAGAGAACTAAACGAAGGTTTACCTGCTTCAACAAGTGTCCAGCAATGCAACCCGGATGACCACATATTCAGTATAAAAATAATAAAGGCATCAGTCAAACTCTATTTACAGCTCAGAACTCCTGGTTAACGGTACAACTACCGAAAAATCGCAAAAATATAGTATATATTGCCAACCAGACAAAATATACATATCCTCAGATGATTCCAAGCGAAGCCTGAACTGTTATAAATCTACCGGCGTGTCTTGCAGAGAGCTGTACTCATCCAGACTTCACCTTCATTAAATCGGCTGTCAATGGCATGTCTGAAATAAACTTCTCTGACATTAAAAAGGAAACAACGAACAAGCAATTCTCTAATCTGAAGGTTCAGCTAAAACCGTTAGATTCAAATACGAAGGTCACAGCGCAAATGATCTACAAAAATGTCAGTGTAATCTATACCAAGTTGCAGAATCTAGCGAGACACTTGCGAATAGAGAGACACGTCCTAGAACAATGGACCAACCTCTGAACTGAGACCAACAGCACTTAGACGTTTGTTTCGCTACCCAATCTTTTCACATTTTCGTGAACCAAGTCAACTGAAAATAGCGATAAATAGTGAGAACGATATGGAAACTGCAAAGAACTTTGAGTGCAGTCGGTTAGAGTAGTCTTTAAGTAACGTTTCACTTCTGACAAAGAAGCTCCGTCAGACCAAAGGTGATAATCAGGACAGGGAACATGATTAAGTGGTAGTCAACCCACCATCACTTATTTGACCTTACCGCTAAACAGCCTATAGTACGCCTACAGTGTGTGACGTCTACTGGGAATGACCAGGATCAGTGGTCAATTTTCCTCCTAGTGTGTATCCACGTCAATCTGATACAAGTGAACACGGTCAAGGTCAGTTGACACAGCGGCCCACATACGTAAAAGTACATAACTAACGGGGCTAAGGTTAAGCTGTTTGAAGAAAAACAAAAATCTAATTAACTAGTAGGTATAAGGTGAATAAAACTATTTACTTTCGCATCAATGCCGAGCTCCAGATCGTGGAAATTTCTACCCCATCCTCCTTATTGACCGCCAGTCGACCTGCCTTGGTAATTTCGACCGCCTCCGCATGCAGGCGTTCGTTATACGGTTTAATAATGCGTCTCAATATTTCCACATTGCCTAGATCGACGCTGTGGCTCGTATCTAAAACGTGCTCCGCCAAGGCGGAATCACGAATAAGGGATTGATATTCCCTCGCATCCCTGGGGCTGTCTCCGGACACGCTTTCGGTGTTCTTTGATTCAGTGTGAATTTCCCTGGAAGTCTGCCCTATGTAAACACCCGAACAGTCCTTACAGTTGATTCTGTAGATGCTGTTCGTAACGCTAGATAAAGGCGTCTTATCCTTGAGGTGCATCAGAACCGAACGGATAGTTTTCCCTTTCTTATAAGTTACGCGTATGGCCGCCTGGTTCAAGATTCTACATATCGCTTTAGATGTACATTTTACATACGGTATACAAACTGTATCCCGCCAATTTTTTCTAAGATTTTTCGGATGGGTATTTTACCTTCACCAATTGGCGTTTTACAAAACTTTTTGGATAACCGTGGTCTATGAGCTTTTGGCTCGCTTCACGGTGTGCCTGTTTTCGCTCCCTTTCGTCACTGCACAGGTGTTTTATCTTATGAAAAATGGAACAAGCTATGGAGCTGAAGACCTGAGCGGAAGTGTATCGTAGTACAGCATC
>JACCGJ010001959.1:11763-26098 GCA_013407085.1 Atriophallophorus winterbourni | reverse complement strand
TGGAATCATCGAAATATCGCAAAACGTTTCGATTCCTGTTTCAATTGAATACTCAGATCGTTACACTAAAACCTTTGGCGCGAACACCTTAGAATAGTAAATTGCCAGAGCATTTGCGGTTTCTAACGCCGTTTTAGTTAGTTTTTCGCCAATCTGGATCGGAAAAATACCTGGTTTGACTTTTGCTTTCGCGTTCATGATTTTGTGTAATAACTTAGGGTTGCGTTCCATTTTCGAATGGAGCATCAATTGGTGCGCTTCCGTATCCTCTCGTATAAGCGCAGTCACTTTGTTGCGTAACATACGGAAATGTTGCCAAGAAATATAAGTAGTGTTGGCTTTATGCTGCACCCACGCTGCTCGCTTCAGTGCTATCCAATTTTGTCTTGCTGCTGTGACAACAAAAACGAGTGACACGACGCACCTTTCTGAACGATCTGCGAGTCTCGTCTATCTCATTTGCAGAAACACCACAAGCTCGTTCCATTGCGAGTCAGGGGTTATATTGTCCGTCTGAAAGTGCGGAATCTGCACGAGCGATTTACTCAGGGCCAATTTATCTACCCGTCGAACCACCCCATTCGAAGTAAGCGATTGCTGAGTACTGCAGACATAGTCGAACACAAGCACTGAATGGTTGCTAAGACCCAGTGAAGTCTGGAATTCGATTGCTTCGATAGATTGTTCCTGCGACGTTAACACCAAATCCAAGACAGAGGTGCGGTCCGATCCTCTCCTCCGGATGCAATCGTGAACATGGTTGTATAAAGGAATTAAATCTAGTACATCTCTAAATCGGTATTCTGGTGTTTGTGGGGAGTGATCGTCCCTGAGATAAAGGGTGGACAGATTAAAATCACCCATAATAAGTGTCGTTGCTTGCTGTGTGTGAGTCAAGCGCTGAAGCACTTGGATCAACCTTTCGTTGTACGATTCCGTAGATGAAGTGGGCCGGTAGACCACACCAATAATGCAGACTTCACCAGACATCAGTCTTAAAGTGCACCAAATTGTATCCTCGAGCGTGAATTCTGTCTTGTCTATTGGATGGCACTGGAGTCTATTATGGTAATAAAGAGCAACTCCACCACCGCATCTCACAAATTCATATTTGGAATTGATATCTCCGATTCCATCAATTGGGAAGAATACCATGTTTCTGTAATGGCGATAATGTCAGGTGAGTAGCGCGAACATATCTCGGTTAGCTCAGCTAATTTGTTCGGAAGGCTTTGTGCATTTGTATATAAAAATCTTATAACGTTCATATACAAATGCACAAAGCCTTCCGAACAAATTAGCTGAGCTAACCGAGATATGTTCGCGCTACTCACCTGACATTATCGTCATTACAGAAACATGGTATTCTTCCCAATTCTTCCCGAATGGGAATGGTGACGGCAGAATTCCACCTGAGCTCATCAAATGCTTTAGAACAGCAGTATTACAACCTCTTCAGCAATTAATTCTTCAGCGCTGGCAGGAGGAGAGTGTCCTACAAGAGATGCGAGACACAAAGTTCATTACGCTATTTAAGAATAAGGATGAAAAACGTGACTGCATCAATTGCAGAGGAATCTCCTGATTTTTTTTAGGAAAATAGTTTGCTAAATTATTACAGATCCAGCTAAACGTGTTGGCCAATAGAGATTACTCTGAATTTCAATGTGGTTCCAGACGGGGATGATCAACCGTTGACATGATCTTCTCCCTGAGACAACTTCGAGAAAAGTGTCGGGAACAGCGTATGCCATTAAACACTGTTTTTATTGATTTAACGACGGCATTAAACTACGTCAGCAGGGAGGGTCTTTTCAAAATGCTTGATTTGATATGCTGCCCCCAAGACTGCTCAAGCTCGTTATTTCGTTCAACTCAGGTATGAAGGTCTCAGTCCATTTTAATGGTTTCACCTCAGGGGCCTTTGAAATTCGCCGAGGCGTCAAACAAGGGCATGTTCTTGCTCCCACGTTTTTCGGCATTTTCTTCGCTCTGCTTCTGAAGCTCGCTTTCATCACGAGGACAGAAGTGATGACAAGCTCTTCAATCTAAACCGGTTGAGAGCACAATCCAAGGTACGAAATGTGCTAATCCTTGACCTGCTGTTTGCCGACGATGCAGCCTTTATTGCTCACTCCAAAGAGCACCTTAAGTCTCAAATGGACTGTTTTTCGTCGGCATGCAAAGACTTTGGGCTAACAATCAGCATGAGCAAGACCAAAGTTCTTGGTCACGGGAATGCATAGCCTTCCATCATGACTGTTGGAAACTGTCAGCTTGAATCAGTTCATCAGTTCACATACCTTGGTTCAACCATTGCGAATAATCTCTCGATGGACACGGATATTAATAAGCGGATTGGCAGAGCAGCTGTCATTCTTTCTTGTTTGAACTCTCGTATTTGGGGTAACCGCAAACTGACTGTAAAGTCAAAGATGATGGTATACAGCGCGTGCGTACTGGATGCTTTACTGTACGGTAGTGAAACCTGGACCACCCACGCCAGACACGAACGGAAGCTAAATGTTTTCCATCTACGAAGCATCCACGGTATATTGATCATATTGTGGATGGACAGAGTGACTAATGTTGAAGTGCTTTCAAAAGCTGGTCTACAGAACATGTTCACTCTATTGCAACAGCGCCACCTTCGCTGGCTTGGTCGTGTCTACAGAATGGAAAATGGTGGTATTCCGAAAGATCTGCTCTATGGTCAGTTGCAACTAGGAAGTCGGCCATTAAGCAGACCGCACTTGCGGTACAAAGACGTTTGCAAAAGAGATATGAAACCACTTATCATTGACCCCGCGAGTTTGGAGGAACTGGTTCTTGACCACTCACATTGGAGGCATTGTGTAAAGCGTCGTCTGCAAGCTGAAGAGGATTAAATATAGCTCTTGGCTGTTGAACGCCGATCAAGCCGCCGGCGTGAAACTGACGCCCTACAGCCGAGTAACTATCGTTGCAAGCGCTGTGGGGGAGATTTTTCCTCCCAAATCGGACTGTTTAGTCATTTAAAAAGCTGTAGAACATGAACATTCATGCGATTGTGTTGTACATCCATGGTCAACATCGACCGAATGAGGCCAACAACAACATGTTCGACATCTACCGAAGGAGACAACCACAATTTATTATGTGCTCTGAGCTTCAATAGCTTATGCTTCAGACGTTCTCAAAAGTGTCAGATATGTATAAGTCACATGTCATGGAAACCAGTGTGATCGGCAGGGATCGCATCCGAAAGTATCACCCGCTGGCCCGTGCCATCTAGATATCTACGATCAAAAGCGAACACCACTAATTTGGATGGTGTTGAGAAATACAATTTTATTTTCCACGTCTTATTTTAAATGTGTACTGAGAAGCTGATAAATTGCTAAGTGCTTATTAACACGCCTCGCATTTGTTCCATGATAAACAGAACGGCCTGACTTTAACATTTGCCAGCTCATGCATATCTGGGAAGCGAGTAGATTTCACTTAAAAGATAGGTTCTGTAAAACTGTAGTGATTAAAAACGCTGGTTGTCCGGATATGCTCCAGCTTAGAAACATCCGTTTGAAAAATACTGACTTCACAAATCCACAAGTTTCAGCAATCTTATCAGACGGTTATTTAAGCAATTTTCACGCATGAACTTCCTACACAGCATGAATACGGATCTGTTACCAGTCACGGTCTCGGCGGCTCAAGAAAGATGTAGAAAATATGCAGAAACATTATCAGGGTTCAAAAACTAGTTATTGAAATCGAAACAAACATCGTGAAGAAAAATGGCTGACAGGAGTTCGTACGAATTTCCCCGTCGACTTATCGGACGAGAACATTACACATTATTTCGTAATCTAAATCATCCGTTGCAGGGACTATTCCCGCAAAGAAATACGCGAAGCTATGGTACAAATGATTATTCAATTCAATTCAATTCAATTGTAATGGTCTAAAAAGCATATAGGTTTACAAAATACCATAGAACAGTATGGGAACTACGAATAATATAACAAGCAAAAACGTGATTCGTTTGCTGACTAAACTATTCAACAATCGTAAAAATAAAGTTTGCAATGAATCGGTTATAGCAAGTATTTGGTAACGTTTCGCTTCTGAACACAGAAGCATTGTCAGACCAAGGGTATCGATGAGAACAGTGTTCAGGTTTAAATGGCATTTTTGACCAATCCTGAATTTTCTAAGCTTGATTAGGGAGATCGAGATAGTTGATCACATCCCTAATCGTTTATTAAGTGTACAGGTGTGAACATCGTCTGCTGACACACAGCTTACGTAATCATGTGCGCAAAAGGTACTTTGTTTATCTGCTTATCTGCTGCAGAACCGAACGCCAGATTGTTGAGATATTCGCCCCATCCACCTTGTTCACCGCATTCGCAGTGCCGTGCGATCGCATTATTTTGAGCTCCTGATTATCAGGATATACTGTTCTTATACTTACACGTACGTGGATATTTTATACCTTGTTGGATTCCGCTTGAAGTCAGCTTTCTGGATATACCACTCTCGTAGCTGTATTCGATATTAAGATCAAATTCGGATTTCTCGTGATTTTCCCATTTTGGATTTACGCGTGCAACCCTGTTAATACTCTTCAAGTCCTCAAAGGGATTAACGTCAATGAAAAGATCTTATTCTTCTCCGTCGACTGGTTAAATATTCAACATCGTGCGATCAATTACCGAATCTTATCGCCGGAATCAATTCTGATTTCGCTCTTATTTGTGAAATACGCTTTTCGTCGCGCTGACGATATTCAGCATCGATCGCTTGACAGAACCACTGACTGTGGACACACCAATGAACAGTACTGCAAACAACCTTGACCGAATGACCCTGAAAAGGATACAAAGCACACCGAGCTGCATGTGTACGGTTTGCCAAAAGTCGGTAAGTCCTAAGGCGAAGTGTGTCACGTGTTACGATTGTTTTTCGACAAATCGCTAACCTCGGATTTAGTATCGATTATTAATGGAGATGTTTTTCCTGGTGTTTGTTACATTTGCCAAGCTTTCAAGGCCAAAAAAAACAGAGTCATTCTCGGAGGCAAAAATTCCTGAGAATGAAATTGAGACGAGTCTAAACGGAGTGGAATCTAGTATGCGAAAACTAAATAAATTCATGAGCACCATTCATAAAGGCACCATTGTTGCACGATTTAGAGGTTACTGCCGAAAAGCCGTTACGAAATGCATCATACTCGAACAGGCCAACATTTGCCCAGATAACCGGGAAGCGTTCGTTGGGATCAGTGACTCCTCGACTTAACGTAAACGAGAATGGACCCAGAAAAACCACCACTAAAATGACTGACTCAAAATATAAAACAAATCCGCGGGTGTTAATCATAGCGTTATATGTACAAACGTGACCCAGTCGCAGGAAACGCTGTTCGAATCTAAACAAAAACATGACTTAGCTGAGTGGTATAAACTCTGTAGTCAGATGAGACTGGCCGCGGTTTCTCCCTCATCCATAGTTCGATTAAACCGCAAACTGAATTCTCCTCACACGGATGATCCTCGCCTTTTAAGAAAAACGCTGCAAACTGCGGAGGACGTGGAAAACGTACACTTTAATGCTTACTTTCTCAGAGGCGATCCAGAGACTACATGCAGACTTACCATGGTGGGAGCGAAAGTAGTTGCAGAAATCTCGAGTAGAAAGTAATCCAAGAAGTGTTGTAATTCTAGGTGTTCCGGAAGATGCTGCCGACGTACCATCTCAAGAAAAGTCTGAGCACGATCACAAACAGTGGAAATATCTAGCCGAAATTATTGATATTAAAGATGCCATACTTGGATATATTTAGGTAACCGCGGTCTGCCAACTATAAAGGACAAGGTCCTATCCTTTTAAAGCTAACCTCCTTCACGACCGAACTGACCGATACTATCAAACGTGAATGGAAAGCTAATAGAAAAAACATACCTAAAAACGTCAAGTTGAGCTTGCTCAGGGTAATAGCCGAAAGCAAGCAAACGGATAGTACCGACCCTCAAACGCCGAGTGATGAGGTTCAACATGACTGTCATGCGATGACTCCGAAAAACTTGAGCATTCCGACTCTACCCGTGTTGGCCCTTAGTTAACTTCTCATGATTTGAACACCACAAAATTTATAAGATGTTTATATACAAATGCACAAAGAATTCCAAACAAATTAGCTGAGCTAACCGAGATATATTTGCGCTACTCATCTGACATTATCGCCATTACAGAAACATGGTTTTCTTCCCAATTGATTGAAACGGAGAAATCAATTCCAAATATGAATTTGATAAAGAACGATGGACAGAGACGTGGTGTTGGTGTTGCTCTTTAATCGACTCCAGTGCATCCAATAGACAAGACAGAGTTCACGCTCGAGAATACAGTTTGGTGCTGTTTAACGCTGATATCTGGTGAAGTTTGCATTATTGGTGTGGTCTACCGGTCCCCTTTATCTAAGGACTCGTACAACGAAAGGTTGATCCAAGTGCTTCAGCGCTTGACTCGCGCACACCAAGCAGCGACACTTATTATGGGTGATTTTAATCTGTCCAGCCTTTATCTCAGGGGCGATCACTCCCCACAAACGCTAGAATAGCGATTTAGAGAAGTACTAGATTCAGGCCCGTTATACAACCATGTTCACGAATGCACCCGGAGGAGAGGTTCTGACCGCCCCTCTTTCTTGGATTTGGTGTTAACATCGGAAAAACAATCTATCGAAGCAATCTAATTCCAGCTCCGCTGGGTCTTAGCGACCATTCAGTGCTTGTGTTCGACTGTGTCTGCAGTACTCAGCAATCGCTTGCTCCGAATGGGGTGGTTCTACGGGTAGATAAATTGGCCCTGAGTAAATTGCTCGTGCAGATTCCGCATTTTCAGACGGACAACATAAGCCCTGACTCGCAATGGAACGAACTTGTAGGTTTTCTGAAACTGAAGATAGATCAGAACTCGCAGATCATTCAGAAAAGGCGAGTCCATGAACTTCGTTTTGTTGTCCGCAGCAGAACAAAGAGTGGATAGCACTGAAGAGAGCAGCGTGTGTGCAGCACAAGACCAGCAATACTTCTACTTCTTGGCAACATTTCCGTATGTTACGCAACAAAGAGACTACACATAATCGAGAGGATAAGGGAGCGCTCCAATTGATGCTCCTGTGAAAAATGGATCGCAGCCCTATGTTACTATACCAAATCATGAACAAGAAAGCGAAAGTCAAACCAGGTTTTTTTCTATCGGGAATGGTGAAAACTCACTAAAACAGCGTTGGAAACCGCAAATGCTCTAGCAATTTACTACTCTAAAGTGTTCGTCCCAAAGGTTTTAGTGGAACGTTTTGAGTATACAACCGAAACAGGAATCGAAACATTGTGCGATATTTAAATAAATCCAGTGATTGTCGCAAGTTATTTACTCAAACTAAAGGTAAGAAAATCCCTAGGAGCGGATGGCAGTACACTTGATGTGCTCAGGTTCTGTCACCGTCAGCTTCGTGAACCGCTCTCGAGCCTGTTTAACTATTCGTTGCTAAAGGGAGTTGTACCGAAAGATTGGAAGTCCGACGAGATAACGCCTATCTTCAAAGGCGGTTGCCGATCTGACGCTTCAAATTATCGTCCCGTCACACTTTTACCTGTTATTGATAAACTCATGGAACGTATAGTCTTGAAAAGAATGGTTGTGCACTTTGAATCGCTTAATTTGTTTTTGATCTCACCGATCCTGTCTCACAAATCTTCTCATATCATCAGACGACTGGACGAAGGAGTTGGATAGAAGGTCTTGCATCCAGGACTGTTACTTAGACATTTCGAAGGCTTTTGACTGTGTCAATAATTATCTGCTTTTTAAAAAACTGATACCTTCAGGAATATGTGAACCACTCATCTCAAGGTTGTGCGAATATCTGTCAGATGGCGACGCCCAAGTAAATTTTAACGGAGCGCTATCCCAAACGTTCAAAACCACCAGTGGAGTCCCACAAGGATCTGTGCTAGGCTTGCTCCTCTTTCTGCTGTACATAAATGATTTCCCCCCCACTCATATCGTCTAAAATGGCCTCGTTCGCGGATGATATGAAAATTGGGACGCCGATTAGTTCTGCAGAGGATTGTGAAAAACTACAGATGGATTTGGACAGCGTGTCGAATGGGCGGTCATTCAACATACAGAAATGTAAGATGCTCCATCTTGGCAAGAATGTTCCTTGGGCATATTGATTGGGAACTGAAAACCTAGCATGGAGCTCGTTAGAAAAAGATCTTGGAGTGTGGATTAGCGGTAACCTGGAGAGCACATTGCACTGCCAGAATAAATATCGACGGGCCAACAGATTGTTAGGTATCGTTCGAAGAATATCTGGAAGATTCTCTCCGGTAACGTTACTAAGGATAATGAATGTCTACCTTCGCCCTACGATGGAGTATGCGGTCGAGGTCTGGGCTCGTTGGCTGCGAAAAGACATTGCTCTCTTCGATAAAATCTACCATAGAGCAACAAAGTTAGTGATTGGTTTTCGCAATGTTCCGTACACCGAAAGATTGCGACGTCCGGGTTTATGCGACTTTACCCAAAGGATGATACGACGCGATATTATTCTGACCTATAGAATTGTGTCTACCGAAGGACATCCACTAAAACACTTGCTTGATGTATGTGATGGAAAATGGACACGCGGACACACCTTATCCCTTTACTTTCCAAGTTCCCGTATTGATTGTCGGCGCCATTTTGTCGCCGTACGAGCTATATTTCTTTGCAATTCCCTACCCCAGCATGTGGTGGACTCTACTTGCCTGGCGATTTTCAAAGCGAAATTGGACTTGCACTTGCGAACGAACATCATTCGTGAGCCTTACATTTGATATTCTCTATTGATTTTATACTATTGTAATTTTCATGTTTTATTCATACCGTAACCCTGTTGTGCTGTAAAGTATTAACTTTTTTAACCATAAAACCTTGAATCCTTGAATTCTTGAATCGCCCCAGCTTTTGTTATTCCATCTGCAGCTGATAAGTAATAACGTGCATAACACCTAATGTACACATGGATTGCGAGAGCAGTGTGTTAGCAGACGCTGTCCTCACCTGTACACAAAATAAACAATTTAGGGATTAACACAGCATTTAGTGGGTGTGATCAGTTATCTCGATCTCCCCTGTCTAGCTTAGAGAACTTAGGATTGGTCAACAAAATGCCATTTAAACCTGATCACTGTTCCTACTGACACCCTTGGTCTGACGAAGCTTCTGTGTCCAGAAGCGAAACCTTACCAAAAACCTGCTATCACCGATTCATTGCAAACTTTATTTTCATCATTATGGACTTCTGATCGGTCTGAAATACATTCGAATACCTTGCATTTCAAGAATCAAGTAAAAATCCAATGGGCAGTAATAGTTTGGATTGGTGGGATGAAAAGTTTAGGTACATGGTGTTAAAATTTATAATTTTCTTCGATGCACGTGTTTAGCGTCAACAGGCATCAAGACTTCTCTTAAAAATCTGCTGATTTGGTGAATTTACAACATAATTTGAGTCGCGAATGAGGGACAGTTTGCCGCTAGTGGTGCAACGTTCCCGCCTGAAATGTAAAAGGTAATTTTTATTAATTCCATGTCTTTTTTACTAGGAACAGTTAACCATATACCGTTATTTATTCAAGCAACTTGCATGAGTTAAAAGATGATTTAGAGAAATTTTTATTTAATTAATCGTTTCCTGACTGCTTAAATAGTATGTAAGCAAATTGCACAGGATAATGTTCTGCATTAAAATTTCAATTATCACCATCCCATGGTTACCATTGAGCTTAATGCTTTTTTAGCCCACTCAAACCCTTGATGTTGCCGGATTTCGAGCTATTAATGGATTACCTTGTTGCTGATGATTATCATCGCGATTACAGGATCTTTCAACAATAAAACGGCGAACGCACAGCATCTTAGAGACCAGATATCTCGTCTGGTGAACTCATCGGTAATTCATGAATTAAACTCACTTCTATGTTGCTTACATCTCCATCCCTTACACACCAGTACCGGTTTCTGGCTGTTTGCCATCGTCAGGTGGTGACAGTAAGATTAGGTTCAGTGAGCCTTGAAACAGTGGATTAAAGGTAAACAACATTATACTTGTATGCCAACTGTTATATAGGGTTCGTACATAGAACCACGATGTTCAGACACAGAATCACAAAGTGATTCTTGGGCAAAGCACACAAGTCGCTTGTGGATGACAAAAGTAATGTGTTGCTCACATCCCCATCCCTTACACACCACTACCGGTTTCGGGCTGTTTGCCATCGTCAGGTGGAGACAGTAAGATCAGGTTCAGTGAGCCTTGAAACAGTGGATTAAAGGTAAACAAGGTTATACTTGTATGCCAACTGTTATATAGGGTTCGTACAACGAACCACGATGTTCAGACACGGAATCACAAAGTGATTCTTGGTCAAGCACTCGAGGCGCTTATCGATGACCAAAGTAATGTGTTGCTCACATCCCCATCCCTTACACACCACTACCGGTTTCTGGCTGTTTGCCGTCGTCAGGTGGGGACAGTAAGATCAGGTTCAGTGAGCCTTGAAACAGTGGATTAAAGGTAAACAAGGTTATGCTTGTATGCCAACTGTTATATAGGGTTCGTACAACGAACCACGATGTTCAGACACAGAATCACAAAGTGATTCTTGGTCAAAGCACTCAAGGCGCTTGTGGATGACCAAAGTAATGTGTTGCGCACATCCCCATCCCTTACACACCACTACCGGTTTCAGGCTGTTTGCCATCGTCAGGTGGAGACAGTAAGATCAGGTTCAGTGAGCCTTGAAACAGTGGATTAAAGGTAAACAAGATTATACTTGTATGTCAAATGTTATATAGGGTTCGTACAACGAACCACGATGTTCAGACACAGAATCACAAAGTGATTCTTGGTCAAGCACTCAAGGCGCTTATCGATGACCAAAGTGATGTGTTGCTCACATAACTCGAACTTACATTTCACTACTATTTCTGGCTGTTTGCCGTCATGACGTGGAGATAGTAAGATTAGGTTCAGTGAGCCTTTAAACAGTGGATAAGTGGTAAACTAAGTTATACTTGAATGCCACTGATGCATAGGGACGCAACAGTGTCATTCAAGTATATCTTAGATTAGAATGTATTTAAAATACTTGTGATTCATTGGGTACTATCTAATCTCAACTACTAGCCAAACCACGAATTGCTCTAGATGCAATATTGTGCCGATTCTTTCTCAATCGAATGTTGGTATAGTTGTTACCTCTAGGTATATTGTGGATCTAGGTTAATCACATTCTCCGATATGTGCAACCGTGGGTTTCATTCATTCGTTTGATTGAAAGTCGAGCGTCATATTCCCTGTAACACAGCAGTCCGAGGAAATAATTCGTGATTTATCTTTAGCTCTACTGGCTTTGGACACATATTGCAACTCCCAGTATCAAGCCATTTATTGATTGCATTATTTCGATAAAATTGTAATCTCACGGCTGATGTGAATTGGGTCAATCAGATGGAATGTGTGGACATATCCGTATTGTGACGCTCAGTTATTGATTGTTAAACGTTGCGATGCACCGCCTCCATGAGCATGAGGATGAAATGTTTGATTGAACATGATCACGGTTACAAATATCAAAAATAGAGTGTTCCCACAATGCGAAAAACGTGTCTCAGTTAACCATGTTCAGTCATGGACATCATCAATCTGATCGGCTAGTGCTAGCCTACAGGTTAGGGGTTCTTGACCGCGTCTGTTGGCATGTGATTGACATGTGTTGGACAAACAATCCTATCTTACTGAATGCGCAACACAGGATTGCCATAGACCCTCCGGTAGTTGTGTTGGATAGACTGAAATTTGATCATTTTTAGCTTGGTAAGTCTAATCAATATTTTTAGTATCGCATCAAAATAGGGAACCATTTTCGGCGGCTATGATGCCTGGAATAAAAGACGTTATCCTTCATCCATGAACGATTTCGACTACTTTGCAATTCTCACACACACACACATATATATATATATATATATATATATATATATATATATATAATTATATCGTTTTGGGCTGCGAAGATTTGAATGTCAAAATGACATCTCTGTCTATTGGCATACGATATACCGCCGTTCATATCTAAATATTGTCTTATTGCGCATGGTTTCTTATATGAACTGGATTTTCGAATCCATATTTTTGAAATAACTGTGAAATGCTTCTAGATTTTCGCGCTTTATGATGTCGAATGTATTGTCGACATAGCATAACCATATCTTAGGTTTTAAAGCTTCGTTTCTCAAAGCTATCTATTCGAAGTGGTTCATGTACTGGGCAAATAAGAGAACCCATCGCTTAACCATCGTTTTGCTTGTATAGCTGTCCGTTAAATAATAAGCGGTTCATATTTAGACAAATTACTTCACCGTTGATGATTTGTTGTACACTCAAGTTTCTACGATCCTTCAAGATCACATCGGAGTTGAATGACTTCTCTCGCTCATTCTAAAGCGCTTTTAGTGTCAACATTCAAGAACAAGGAGCTAACGTCGAAGCTAACCAACGTATCATCCTCCCCAATTGTTACGGTACTTAACCGAGTTCTTAATAAAAGAATTCGTGTTACCAACCAGTGGTTTCAAAAGCTGGGCAAGGTGCTTAGCCAATTCGTGTGTTGGGGATCCAATGCCATCTACAGTTCGACTCAAGGGGACGCCTACCTTATGTATTTTCGGAAGTCCATAGAACTTGGGGGTCTGAGCAGATTTTGGGTGCAGCATGAACCATAATCTTTGACCCATGTTTTTCTTTATTTCTTGCAGGTAACTTGAAAAAAACCCTCTTAAGGTTATTCATAATGTTTGTAGCTCTACGGTTGTCAATAATCTGATACGGACCTTCAGTAAGGTGTGACTCTGCCTTATCTCCATATTCACTTTGAAAACAATCACGGTTGCCGTGACATTGTTTGCTTTAGTGATCACTATTGCCTCTTCTTTTCGCAATTTAAGGAGTGCTTCTTTTTCACCTCGTGTAATCCTTTTTGGGTTTTGTTTTTTTGATAATACTCGATATACCGTTGCGAAGTGCATCTGCCTGATTTTCAGGTAGCTAGTTGAGGGCGGATTCTACTCATGGAATGACATCCTCAGCTTTTAAGAATTTTGTACTTTACGAGAAGTTTAGGCCCTTTTACAACAATATTTGTTTGGTCTGCGATAGCGGCCTATCTGATAAATTAATTACCTTAGAATATTGTCGAGCACTATCATCAAAACAACTAGCAGAGGTAAATTTATCTTCTGAAGTGCCGAACTTACGTTTTTGTCTTTCTTTTATGTGCTCCGTCTGTGTGGCCACGAACTCGGCGTGCTTTCCACAAATTTTGCAGAAATAACACTTTGTAGCGACCAATCGTCACTGGGGAATAGTTTCTTCACGGAAACTTAGTTGGCCTGCTACAAGCCACGAGATTCTTATTACCGGGAATGACGAGCGTTTTCGAATCGATCCCAAAATCAGAACAATCATGAAGACCTATTTAATTCCACATGGAACACGCATCGCAAGCATGGACTCTGTGGATGAAAAAAGATATATTCTTGCTTGACAGGATATATCATCGTTCAACTAAACTCGTGCGTGGTTATCGAGACCTTCCATACGAGGAAAGGTTGAAAAAGCTAAAGCTCCCCACTCCCCTTCAACGTAGACTTCGAAGTGACGTTATCCTTACTTACAAAATATTGGATACTCCAGATCATCCACTGAAACATTTGTTCAAATACCGTGAATACGGAATTACACGTAGCCACTCAGCGGCACTACAAATTCCCCATTCCCGTACTAATTGTCGCCGATATTTCTATTCCGTACGTGTCTGTTTCCTGTGGAATGCCCTTCCCGAAGCCAAACTTTTTCACCTCTTCCCGTATCCCCACATTCCACTCGTACCTTGGACAATTATTTGTTACTTAACGATTTGACGATGCATGTGTATTACTCAGGGTAAAGCATATTACTTGGACTCCAGTGACACTCGTATAATTGATTTTTATACCTCTTATTGAACGCATATTTACCTCCATCATATGGTAATCTTGTTGAAGCTATGTGTTTTTTTTGTGAGGTTCATATCCCACCCCTTACCATAACTCTTGAATCTTGGAATCTTGAATACGTCACTTTACGCTGTACATATTGACCAAGGACGATTAAAAGCAAAAATCTAACAAACCTCAACGGTAATCGGATACAGGTTTCGAAGCGAACCCCAACCGGTCCAATAAACGAAGTCAA
>JACCGJ010001959.1:0-10763 GCA_013407085.1 Atriophallophorus winterbourni | reverse complement strand
TATATATATATATATATATATATATTTATGATGGCAAATTGACAGTGAACAGTTAAAGATTCAAAAATTAAAATTTCAGTTTTCCTGTGACAAGAAGCATTCAACTTCACGATTAACATCGAATTTCAAACATTCGTTTATGAAATAGAAATAGTTTACTATCAACGTGAATAAATTTATCATCCACAAAGTCGCATTTCCTTGGCAAAGATACAGGTAAAAAACATGTGAAACTGTATTGCATCATTCCTAGAACCCCGAAAGCACGTTGGAACACGTCCCCATATTACAAGCTGCTCTTTGGTATCTTGAAGCTGCATTTCCGACATTACTTATCTCAAAATACTAACTTTTTACAAGGATTTTCCTTGTAGAACCAACTTACTTTTTAAAATGTGATTGATTTTTATTCCACACTCAAAAATCAAGCGTTCTATATCATTTTGAAGCTGTGAAGATTTTGCTGTAGATGATATCTGCGTCCAGATTCTAATATCATCTACAAAGATTGACAACTTGCATGATAGCATTTTGTGTAGGTTGTTAACGTGAACCATCAAAAATAATTTACAAAATTATATAAACTTGCGTTTCACCGATAGTGGCTTCGAGTTCTCGTGACGGAAAATTGCTAGCCATATAAAGAGCTACCCGAGGATGGTTTACTGTTGTAATTGAAGATTATCAACTAGATCAAACGCTATGGATATTCCTAGGTAGGTAAATTTTACGATTATAGATGGCGAACGAAGTTCTTCGTCACTATTTACTACAAAATGCTTGACATCTCAGAACGGAGGTTTGCATGAGCCGAACTACTGCTCTCCCTGTAGATATTTGGAGTAACACTATTATTCAATTTGTTGATAATACTGCTTCGATCAAAGCATTTTAAACAAATCACACAATGTTAAACACAGCTGCTTGTTGCAGGATAATTTACACAACATGCTCCATAACAAACTTTGTAAAAACACTTGGCCTATTTTAACATCACTCTGATATGGAGTAACGATTGATTTAGGGAATATTAAGCTGACAGAATTGCTCTCATACTAACGATTCTTGCAATAAAGTCGGCAAAAGCTTCACTTTTTTTCTCCGGAAATTCAGTTTATCTAACCTTAGTAAGCACAGCAAATACTCCAGGTTTAACGCTCGGTGAAGCGTTAAAATGCGATAGAGCAATTTAAACTTTCTTTCTATTTACAAATACATTCGGCGCTAAGATGATAGCTATTTTATTGGCTTAGATTAGTTTTAACATCTGCAAATTTTTAACAATCTTTTGTCAACATTGTTTGTATAATGTTTAGCTGAATTTGTATATGATTCATTTTCTTGTATCACAACGAAGTGTAAAACAAAAGTCACTGGCTCAAGCGCTTCACGTAAGCTCGAGTATTTGATCAGCCAGAGGAGTTACAGGGACGCACAGTTCGGTTTTGCACTCTATACATATTTGAAACTTAAAACAAGACGATCACGATGAAGCCAGTCAATATCCTTAACCGCCATTGCCTTGGAAGTAAGGACTAAATTTTAAACGGACTGCATTTCAGAATAGCTCCGCCAAGGACGGTCCCAAGCCCGTCTGAGAAAGGAGGAGGGTTGGGCTTAGGGCTAGCAACCCTATCCCGTAAAACCTACATTGCTGCGGAAACGATGACAACAGATCCGTGGTTCGGTCATGTCTGCAGGATGGATACCAGTTCGCATACGAAGGTAGCCATGCACTGGCATCCGCAAGGTAAACGAAAAAAGGGACGGCCCAAGGAAACTTGGCGCAGAACGTTGGAACGCGAAATACATGCACAAGGATTCACGGTGCAGACGGCAACGGAAGCAGCGACAGACGGGAGCCACTGGCGTGAAGTTGTCTTCGCCTCATGTGCCACCCGGCACGGACTGGACTGAATGAATGAAATGAATGCACCTCAGTATCTTTTCCGTGAGACCTAGGTTAGATACATGATAATGCTGTGGAAGCTTATCGAGCAATTTGTGGAATGAATGACCAAATGTGTGTGTGATACGATCTGATGTCGCACAGAAATGGGAAATATTATTTTCGAGGCATGTGTAACTGAAAAATTCAAATTTTTCGCTCATCGAGAGCACATGGATGATATGCAGAACAAAACCATCTAGCACTAAGCAAGAGCTGGAGGCTCTGAAAATAACAATGCCAACACTAGCTAAGCCAACAAAATTCGGATTGTGGAAAACATGCATTATGCGCGTTCGATCGTATTTGGAGAAGGCGGAGCACATTAGTTCGAAGTGACATTCAAGACAAGTATACTGAAGACAGTTTATGTAATCACTAGATTGCTTACTAGATATAAGAATGTATTTTTGCTTGTTCATTATTTGGTTTTTTGCCGGGGTTACATAGAAGTTTAAGTGCATTTATTTGACATTACCATAATAAACACTTGATAAAATACTATTCCCATTTTTCTTATCAGAGTAAGCTTAAACGTTGATGCATTGTCCTAAAGAATACGAGGGTGAAATGATATATGGCAGTTCGATCGATAAGACGTGAATGCGGGAATGGTAATAAACGTTAAGTACGGAAAAGGCATCTTGTCCTATTAGGCATAGAATGATCCACATCCAACATAATTGTGAATGAAATATTGATCATATTGTATTTGCAGCAGTTTGTGATTCTTGGTCGGTAAACTTTTGTGTCACTGAAATAATAGGTGGAAGAAAAACAAACACTCTGCATGAAAATTAACATACAGTTTCTATCGGGTTTCGCTAAGCTGAGATGAAGTTGAAATTAGGAATTGGGTTTGACGAACGTGCGCGATAAATAGAGAACAGTGCTCCAGAAGTTGACTCAATGAGTTGCGCATGACCGTTTATTTTGGAGACACCATCAGCAAGCTAGGGAATAGAATATGTTGTTTCCGTCAGCTGAAAGTAGATGCTGACAAAAACGCAAAACAAAGCAGATGGAACTAATACTACTCATTACTGTGCATATTGAGAATGGTCTGGATCACAGATCAACATCAGCCTGCGATTTGTATTCAGGAATCAAAAGGGGGCCAAATATTCCGTGAAATATATCCGCCATAGAAAAGTACAAAAGCAGCCATGTCATAGGAAAATGTTACCACTTTCAATAATCACGTTCTAGGTTTTCCACATCGGATTGCATGTCGCAATTTTTCGAATTCTTTTCCACATTTCAGGCCAGATTCGGGTGTTCATTTAATCGCATCATGCACGTCAAAATTAAGTTTGGTTGCATTAACCGCTTCCGCTTCGATGCGGATCTAACAAAATCTGAGTGTGCCGCATTTGTGACATGCTGGGAACATCCGTTTAGCAGCTGAGCACAAAAAGCGAATTTGTTCCATTCATCTAAATAAAAACGTAACATCCCATAGAATAGATACATTCGAAACAAAACCGTATTAAAGCAAACCACGATTACGTTTACACACGCACAAAAATACACAAGGATTGCATTATTCAGCTCGTTGCATCTTAATTTCAGTAAAGCCGGCAAAATCTGGATTTGTGTTACACGGAACTAAGCGATACGTTAGAGAAATCCATCTAAATACATGTATCGATCATAACAAAAGTTTATCCGCCAATGAAATTTTTTTATAGTAAACAAAGTTTCTCCTCGCTGTCACTGTTTCGATACTGAATCGAAAAGTGACTACCGGTCAAGTGGCAGATGTGAAGTTGATAGTGCTTTGGTGTTGTGAAATTACACAGACCGGTTAGCCTGATCGATTTATATGTGTTCAAAAATGAATTTTCTGATCACACTAAATGATTGGACGATGTCGCTCGATCAAGGCTATACGGTACATGCTTGTTATATTGATATTTCAAAGGCTTTTGACAAGGTCGACCACAGCTTGCTTCTGCAAAAGCTAGGGCGATATGGAATAACAGGTAACTTACTATCGTGGCTAACAGATTATCTGACCGATCGGCACGTGCGAGTTCGCGTTGACGGAGTATTGTCGAAAAGTATCGATGTCACGAGCGGGGTGCCTCAAGGTTCAGTGCTCGGACCTATTCTTTTCCTGTTATATATAAATGATATAACTGAAATAGTGCGATGCAAGCTCGTTCTTTTTGCAGATGACATTAAAATATGGAAGCAAATCCGATCTAATGAAGATTGTTTAATGCTGCAAAACGACTTGGATGTTCTGTATCGCTGGTCTCTAGAGAATCAAATGCCTTTCAGCCTACGTAAATGTCATATGTTACAGCTTGGCCGTAACTGCGAATATACATACCATCTAGGCCACGATATCCTAAATTGGACCACCACTGAAAAGGACCTCGGAATTTGGATTACTAATAACCTGAAACCGAATATGCATTGTAGAAAAGTGTTTAATCGGGCATGTGGTATATTAGGAATCCTGAGAAGAATTTTCGGACGGTTCTCGTCCAAAACAATTCCTCGTATTTTAAATACTTACATCCATCCAACGATGGATTATTTGATCCCAGCCTGGGCACCGTGGTTGCGCAAAGACATCGAGATCCTGGATCGAATATACCACAAAGCTACAAAGTTAGTTGAAGGGATGCAGCGGGTCCCGTATCAAGAGCGAATGGCCATCCTTGGTTTGCGTGATTTTACACGAAGACGAATGAGGATCGACCTGATTCTGGCCTACAAGATACTGCGGATCGAAAACCATCCGCTTAGCGAACTAATAAAAGTAAACTCCCCTCGAAATACACGCAGTCACTCGTGTTGCCTCGAAATACCGCACTCAAGACTTGATTGTCGTCGCTATTTCTTCTCTGTGCGTATCTGCTTTCTATGGAATGCGCTACCGCAAGATGTTGTGAATGCAACGACAATTGATGTTTTCAAATCGAAATTGGATGCATACGTCAAACAAAACCCTGAATTTGGCCCGGTGTATTGAAGCAACATGAACCCAGAAAAATATTAACAATGTGATTTTGATTAAATTTTTCTTTTTGCAATAGTTGTCAACCAATGGTACGTGTAAAGCATTAGCTTTTACTCACCATAAAATCTTGATTCTTGATTCTTGTATTCAGCCCGAGAGAACATGCAATTCACATCAGAAATCAAAACATTTCATGCACGGTTGCCAATATCCTTCGCCACCTAGCAGACGCAAAATTTTGTGTTGTAATACTTTTGAACATTACTCGTCACTCGCTGATTCTATCTGGATCATTCTTACACAATTTAACTTCGCTTGCAGAGATAATTTTTAGTGTCCTGTGATTAATATTTCGGAAGCTCCTATTTTCCATATCACCATGGAAATTTTGTGCGCGTGCAAAATTTGTTGCGCTGTTTTGACTTGCTCGGGACCATTATCATTCGGATGATCTTCTTCTGCTGAATTCAGCAAACCGTGTTCACTTTGTGTGAGATCAAATCTAAGGTCACCGCGACTGTTCTACTCGATAATTTGCATCTAATACATTGCGATACGTTCGCAAATTTCATCTCTAAACCGTTAATCGATCGATACGCAGCTAGTCGTTTTTTGGAATCTATCTAAACCCACATTCAACGATTAGATGACCTTGACCTCAATTGATATCGGGTGTCAGGATCCAAGAAAACTATGCGTGATTTATGCAAAATTTGCAAAAATAGGTAAGTGAGAAATCAAAAGTAGTCGTGTGTAATATGTGCTCTACTCTGATACACACTAATTGCAATAAAGTTTTGACTAAAGAGGCAGCTGTCCTTATTAATAATGCTGAACTTCCAGGTGTCTGTTATGTGTGCAGCGTCTGTAGAACAAAGCCGTTAACCGGCGCCGAGACCAATGTATCACAATCTGGAAACCTATAAGATGGAATCAAATACTTAGAGAACTGTTCTCAAAAATTCAAGGAAACATTTAAGTCAATAGTAAATGCTCACAATAACTCACTAAAAACTGAAACCGTTCTATGCCCAACGCTACATCCCGTTCCTCCACAAGATGCTTCGCTACTTAAAGAGAATTTGCGGTAGGCTGAACAGCTTTGTGATGCAAACGCTAGCTTCGACTCAGACATTAGTCAGCTTAAAAAGTCGAAGGGGCGTCTACTGACTCTCTATCAGCAGAATTCCTCTACCTCCAAAACTAATACTGAAATGAAAACAATTTGATCAATCAAGTGTAGTCTGCACCAATGTGCTGGAGACATCTGGGACACTTTTCTCAAATAGAAGAACTCACGACATTGAGCAATGGTACCAGCTGTGTTCAATGATGGATATGAGTTCGATACTGCCTGATTCAATAACCCGCCGAATTCGGCACCTTGTTTCTTCTCATCTTGACGAACCGCGTTTACTGTGGATGACACTTAAAAGCCAAAAAGAGATGGATGACTTTCTTCTACACTCTTACTTGCTCCGTAAACATTCACAGACGAAATGTCGCATACACGCTGATATTCCGTGATGGGAGAGAAAATGTAGTTTAAAATATGGGGATAAATCTTACCAACGCATTGTGATTCTTCTTGGTCTTCCCGAACACACTAATACTGCCTTGGGAAATGTAAAACAACACCACGATTAAAAACAGTGGCAGTACGTTGCCAACACCAACGGAGCTCACGATTCAGTGGTGATGGACAATTTTAGAATACCTCGGTCACCAAACTATAAAGTTGACGTAACAAAACCTCTAAAAATTACATCTCAACGAGAGGTATGATGGAATCAATTAGGGTCAACTGGAAAGCAATTCATAGGAATCTCAAAATGAGTGATCCCAGAATTTCTACGCTGAAACTGCCTAATTAACCATAGTTTCTACAATCATACGAGACGCCGATTAGAAACATTGTAGCAATCCAAAAATCAACTAATACACGACTCTTGAAGGATCGAATATATAGACCAGCTTTCAGCTCCATCACTGTGTACGAAAACCACAATCAATTGCCTATGTACAAACGCACTATGTCTGGTAAACAATCTAGCGGAAATGAAGGATCTCTGTAATCAGCACTCACTCAACTTTATAGCATGAACGTAGACATGGTTGCATCCTCACGTAAGCGACCGCAAGCTCTCTATTTAATAAATGACCCTGTTTCGAAGAAACCGCTTAAGAACTGGTAGTGGAGTATATGTTTACCATCACGGAGGCTTATACAGTACGGTAGATTCAGGCACCGGTCTCGATCTGGAAAAGAATATATAGTGTAGCTTAAATCTGGAATCAGAGGACAGTTGTATCGTAGGTGTAGTTTACCGTTTGCTGTCATAATCGGATGCGCATAACGAAAAACTCTTGAAAACAACGCAGAACTTCGGAAAACAGCGCAATTCGCAATTGTTGATTATGGGAGACTTCAATCTGCATCAAATATATAACCAGTAGATAATCCACTCTGATCACTAGATTAGAAATTTCGGCAAATGTTCGATTACATCCCCGTGTATAATCATGTTTCCGAATATAAACAACGTAGTAGTGCAAAATGAGAAGGATATGAAGATGAACTTCTGTCGACATACTTGCTTATGGAAAATATATCTCGTGTATTTGTTGATATGCCCTGTTCGGAGCGGGCAAAATCGCCACCAGAAGGTAATCAAAAGAAAACAACCGATCGCCATAAGCGCTCATTTATTCTCTTAAATATCCCAGAAGATGCCACCGGCTCAGATACAAAGTGTAAATTCAACCACGACCTACAACAGTGGAGATTTATTAGTAATGCTATCCAAACCACCAATGTAGCGGTTATCGATACGTTCCGAATCCCAAAGTCATCGAATTACGAAGGTAATGGTCCACGACCCCCTAAACTGACACTTTTGAACACCGTGCTTAAAAATTGGAACCAGTATCGATACAAAGTTCCACGAGAGATCAAAATTATCAGTAAACACCTGAAAACCGACTCTATCATGGAAGTTGCCGGACCTGTTGGTGCCGGACATGTTGGTACTGAGCACAGTGAGGCCGTGAATCCTCCTCCAAAAAAGGGATGTCGATCGACTCTATCGGAGTCGGTGATGTAATTTACCCACCATCGTTGACACGTACTCAAATTACCTGCTCAAATACTCATCATCCAACACTTTTATCAAGATAAAACATCAAATGTTTGTGCACCAACGCACAATGCTTGATGAATAAGTTACCTGAGCTAATCGAGTTTCGTCAAAAATATTCACCACTCCTGATAGCCGTAACGGAAACCTGGTTCAATCAGCAATTAGTTGAGGAGGAAATTTCCATTCCAAACATGTTTTCTTTTTCATCGTACTCGAATGGATTGTGGAGGAGGTGTTGCTATTTACTATGATCAACACCTCACGTTCAGAGAAATCACGGATAATGATTTGAAACTGGAAGATACACTTTGGTGTTCACTTGAATGAACAACAGGTGAAAACTGTGTTGTTGGTGTGATTTACCGACCACCGTCAGCAGACGACGCTTACAATGCTAGTTTAATTGAGAAAACTCAGCTGGTTGTTTCCAGATATCAAAACAACGTCCTGATCATGGGTGACTTTAATCTCCCGAATTTACTAAAAAGCGAGATTCCACCGGTGAACTCTCTTGATCATGTATTCTACAAAATGTTCAACGAAATTCCTTTTTTTAACCACATCTCAGGCAACATTCGCTTCAGAGGCACAAACACACCGTCCATTATCGATCTTGTTCTGACTAGCGAGGAAAATGTCATCGAGGATATCCGCAATAAAGCATCTCTTGGAAAGAGTGATCATGTAGTCATTGTTTTCGACTATATATCTGAAGTGAAAAGAGCAAGTGATGCTCAGAAATTGATAAGAAAATCGATACGGTTCCATTATCAATGTCTCTTCAAGAAGTCACCGACTGGGCACCGATTAGCACTGATGTACAACAATGCTGGTCATCGATACTTCAGAAAATCAACCGAAAAATTGAACTCCACTCAAAATATGTTTCAAAACAACTGAAAAGGATTCAAATTCGTGATCCGTAGTCGAACACGGAAATGGATAAAGGTAAGAAACTGTGCGTTAAGAAGCCACAAACTGCAGTCAACACCTGAATCTTGGGAATCTTACCGTTTGTTGAGAAACAAAGTTACTAAACTTGTCCAGGAGGATAAAGAAAAGTATCAAATGAATCTAATGGATAAAATTGAACAAAATCCGAAGCTCATCTTCCAGATCGTGAACAGGAAGGCCAGGGCAAAGCCAGGTGTTTCCGCTTTACTTACTACAACTGGAACTACATCCACAGCTCTCGAATCGGCTAACGAACGCGCTCAATTTTACTCTAGAGTGTTCTATCCTAACGAGCGCGTATCTTACGATATACCTTCATTCAGATCACAGAATACAATACAAGAAATCGTTGTGAAACCCGAAGTGTCCTGGAAAAGCTACGCGGGTTAATTACAAAAAAATCCCTGGTTGCTGATAAAATAACACCATTCATCCTAAATCAATGCGCCCACGCTCTATTCTCACCACTCTCTGATCTTTTCAACCTGTCCTTGAGTTGTAGCACGGTTGCTAATGACTGGAAATGTGGACTAATCACTCCGATATACAAAGGAGGGAACCGATCTGATGTGTCGAACTACAGACCAGTCACGTTGTTGCCAGTGGTCTCTAAAGTTCTCGAACGACTTGTAGCTGACGAATTCATTAAACATTTGGAACAAAATAAGCTGATTTCCATCGCACAGCACGGATTCAGGACAAGACACTCCTGTCTCACCAATCTTCTCATAACTCTTGATAATTGGACTCGAGCCGTGGACGATGGATGCCCTATCCATGCTTGTTACTTGGACATGTCTAAAGCTTTTGATCGTGTTAACCAAAGCATACTGCTACAAAAATTGGAGCAGCTCGGGTAAGCGGCAGACTATTGGCCTGGATAAAGGATTACTTGACTGGTAGAGTTATAAGGGTTAGAGTTGATGGGGCACTATCCAGCCCAGTAGAAGTTACAAGTGGCGTACCCCAAGGCTCAGTCTTGGGGCCAATACTCTTTCTCGTGTACGCGAACGATATACCCCAAATCGTACGCAGAAAAATCATTTTATTTGCGGATGACATCAAAGTCTGGACTAGCATACGCACCGTGGAAGATTGCCAAATTCTCCAAAAAGATCTCGAAGCACTTCATAATTGGTCCTTGCGGAACTGCCTTCCATTCAACATCCAAAAATGTAAAATGTTAAACGTCGGTAAATCATTCGAATTCACATACTCTCTGGGATCTCAGCAACTTTCATGGGTTACTGAAGAGAAAGACCTGGGCGTGTGGATTAGCAGTAACTTGAAGTCTTCACGGCACTGTTCTGTTGTATACAAAAAGTCCTGCCAAATCTTAGCATTGCTCAGAAGGATCTTCGGTCGTTTCTCAAAACAGATACTCCCACGTATAAATAACACCTATATCAGACCAACAATGGAGTATGCTGTTCAAGCATGGTCCCCATGGTTACAAAAGGACATGACCTTGCTGCAACGGGTATACCACCGCGCTACAAAACTGGTGACCGGGCTATACAACAGGCCATACGAGGAGCGGATTGCAACTTTAAACCTCTTTGACTTTCCGTACCGTCGTCTCAGGGTTGACTTGATCCTGCTGTTAAACATTCTGCATACTGTGGATCACCCACTTGAACACCTGTTTCATCGGCCAGATGCACGTGATAGCAGATCTCATGGCTAAAAGTTAATTATTCCACATTCCAGATCAAGTTGTCGAAGGTTTTTCTTTGCTGTTAGAGTT
>JACCGJ010001958.1:6532-40675 GCA_013407085.1 Atriophallophorus winterbourni | reverse complement strand
GGTTTTCCTTCCCCTAGATGGATTGCCGGTAGCTGACGAGCTCCATCTGCCCGGAGCTAACTGGTTTTATGGCGCCAGTCACCCACCTTCGCCCCTTCTCCTGTCAGTAAGAGCAGTTCCGCCGGGTTTGTGAAAGCCACTCGTGCAGGCCAGGAGTTGGACTTGGTTGTCAGAGGCTATTTGAGACGCACGCCACGTGGGAGCATTTTATAGATAGTAGGCGGCTCATTCCTACTACCACCCCCGGCTGTGACAACCGTTGGAACCTTGCAATATTGGGATCAAAAAGAACACTAGGACAATGCTAAGGAACCCAAGTTGTTTGTTTTTTTTAGCTTTTGCCAGGAAAGCCAGTCGAAATTGCATGGAGTTTTTCTAAGTATGATGGATAATCACACCTAAATCTTTTTCGGAGGGAAGCAGGTTAATAACAGTGCGACCAAGATAATATTCTTTGCTGGACTTGTTGTTGAGAGACAATAGGCTGCATTTCAAAGCATTTAGGGGCATTTCGTTGTCTGGGAACCAAGTGTGAATCATATCGAGATCCCGTTGCAGGTTCTACGTGTCGTCTGTGGAGTTTATCTTGCGCCAAAGCATAGTGTCATCAGCGAAAATAAGCACGGACGATTGTAATGCAGTAGACAAGTCGTTTATATATATTAAAAACAAAAACGGTCCGAGGGCTGATCCTTGTGGGACACCACGGGCAACTTTGATCGACTCGGATAGTTCGTTTTTGACTCTCACATACATCTCAGGAGATATCAACCATTCTTTAATCCCTGCATGGAGTTTACCCTGTACTCCGTAGGTGATTAGTTTCGACGCAAGTATTTCGTGATTCACACGATCGAAGGCTTTTGAGAAATCGATATAAATTACGTCCACGGAGTTGCCGGCATCCAGTAACTCAGACCAAGATTCTTTTGCTAATGGCAAGTTCGTCGGGCAAGATCGTTTTTTCCTGAATCCATGTTGTGCCTCGGAGATTGAATTATTAATCTCAAAGTGATTCCGTAAGGCATCAGGCTTATGGACTCCATTACTTTTGATAGCACTGGTAATAACGCTATTGGGACATAGTTTAAAGGATCCTTTTTTGCCACCCTTGTAGATGGGACTAATCAGGGTAGTTTTTCAAGTTTCTGGTACAAAGCTCTGTTCGAAAATCATCGTGAATACGTCAGATGTCGGTATTGCCAACTCGGAAGATAGATTGTGCAAAATGTTTGCGTGTATATCGTCTATACCGGGTGAGCCTGTTTTCTTCATCGTCATTAATTTTGATTGAACAACGTTGGGGGGGAACTCCACCCCGTGAATAATTGGCAGGCTGCAGCTGTCAGAGTTTTAGGGCTGTCTATGGGTCGACACTTGTGAGATAACTGATGCGAATTGCTGTCGCGAAACGTTAGCGCAATCTTTAAATGACGTCACTATTCCAGTAACAGAGACCAGTGGCGTTATTCTTATTTCAACATTCCGGAGGTCGTTGATGTGTTTATACAGTGCTTTGGGATTTATCATGAATTTTTCAACAAGAGTGATTTGGTAATCTTTTATGTTTTTTCGAATGAGGCAGACACGTATTTCGCAATAACGTGTAGTAGCACCAAGTTATCCCAGACGGATCGTCCAAGTATTTGAATAAGGCATTGTCACGCTTACACATCCATTTCCGAGTACTGCTTCTGAGAGGCTTTTTCGGACGCTGTTTGCTGGATATTGTTTTCACCTTTGATGATAAGTCAATGATAATACGAAGTTGTCTGTAAAACGTTTCCCAGATTTCCTTAGCTGATTTGAGTTCAAGGAAATCACATCGATTCGCAGTAGTAAGAGCTCGAAGCAAGTCATAGTTCACAGTTGTATACGTTCGTTGAGTATTTCCTGCTGGTTCGTATTGATAAGTATAATCAAATGACATGACAACATGATCAAACAATCCGAGTGGAGCTGTATAGGAAACAGATTCTATCATGAGTTCTTCGTTTGTTAGTATGAGGTCCAGGCTAGATGGAGTTTTTTCAGATCGAAATCGCGTTGGTTTTTGCACATGGTTGTAAAGAGGGATGAAAGTCATTATTTCTTGAAGAAAGCTTTTGAATGAATCGTCACCTGTAATGTGTGTTGCAATGGTCGGTACATTGAAATCAACGAAGAGGAGCGAATGTGAATATGTGAGCTTCAATGCAAAACATATTGCATTAGAAAAAACAGTGTCAGCGCAGATGAGGAAGAATGGGGTCGATAAATCAATGCTAAGAGGCACTTACGTTTATCATGTAAGTCAAACGAGCAAAACAATGTAACTGGGACATCTAACTCGGGGGAGAGAAGTATAGTGCAGTTGATGCTTTCATGTAAGTAGAGGAAGACACCGCCACCTTTTGTTGCTCGATCTTTTCTGTTAATCATCATATGAGGGATTTTAAGTTCAGAGTCGTGTATAGAAGTACACAACCAGGTTTCTGTCACTGCAATCAAATCCCAAGACGCCACTATCGCACGTGAATACAGTTCTGTGAACTTGCCCAGAAAGCTCTGAGCATTGGTGTAACAGCATGATAGAGATTTGATTTTTGTTGACGATGAAGAGCTCATAGTAGTGGATTCGCCGACCCAGATTTGGTCGGCAGCTCCAGGTTTTTGTCTCAGGTGCATTTGATTGACTTGGTAGCGAAGTCATTTCAGAAACAATAGTGTTCTTGCGTTTTATGTCGTATACAGCACGAATACGAATTTCAGGAGGTGCAAATTTTCATCATTGATACCACGCCTCGAGTATTCCATCCTTCATCTCATCTGTGCGGAATGATATTTTGAGAGGAGGAGGCTAATGCGTTTTTTTCGGTATAAGGCGCATAACATGAGTCGTTATTATGTCCTTCAAACCTAGGATCTTTTGTAAAAATCTCCATTCACTGCAATCGTGTTGCAGACGTTTGCTGGATTCTACTTCGTTCGAAATAGGTACACCATGAACTATAACAGCTCTGCGTTTTGTAGCCTCTTTTGTTAGTTCCGGATTATTACGACGAATTTGCCGTTCTTCTCAAGGAACGTCCGGAAATATTCGCACAGTCGATTTGTTTACAACTAAGAGGGATGAGGTGAGCAACATATTTTCTTCATCTTGGACGGACATGAGCACTACACGCAGTAAACTCGGTGTGTTCGCACGAGGTGAGTTCGGGGGTCTAAACAATCGCGTCAGCGACGCAGGTAAGGCAGTGATGTCTAAGCTTCTACAAAGATCATTCCATTGACTCCTGTCAACTGCTTCGCGTTGCTTTAGCAATGGGGAAGTTGATTCAATGAGATTACTACAAATTACCGTTAGATCATCAATGTTTGTCTTTTGGGGGTTTTTAGTGTTCAAACTCTTCGGTCTAAGCTTATGCACATCCTTCGATAATTCAGCACTATCATTCATTTGACTACAGGTCTGATTCGCAGACTTATCGGGCGTACCGAGCTGTTGGAAGGGACTTTGGACGATTTCTGGAGAAATCAGCGTTTCTCTAGTAGCTAGCGCTTCCCTGTAAGACTTGCAGTTAATGTGGTTAGGGACTGCGCTTAGAACTGGTTTCAGCGCTTTCTGACACGCAAATGCGTGTTTTCAAGCCGTTTAAGGTTCGCCTGTACAGCGAACATGCGTCTTTCTATTATTGAATCAGAGTTTTCGGCTCTTGATAAATCACTATTTACTTTCAATCTGCATGGATTACATATATCGCAAATGCCTGGTAATTTTTCATTATTAATTAGAGTCACAGATTCGGGTGATAAATACTTTTCACAGTTCGCATCAATAGCAATTGAACACAAGTAACATTTAACTTGACGCGATCTGGGACTTACCAACTTTTGACAAAGTTTGCACTTTTTACAAGCCTCGTCGTCAGGTCCGTTTAAGGTCACGTTGTCAGTCATTGTTAGAATTTCGCGAGATCGTGTCGATACACTGGGCGAAGCGGTCGATTATCGATCGGTGTCTCTCGGTATCAGTATCAGTATCAGTATCACAGGGCGATAATCGACCAAGTCGAAACGGGTGCCCAGATTCTTTCGGAGGTGTGCTTGAAAACACCCGCCACTACCAGGATTGATTCGTAAGTAACACAGGCGTGTGTAACTGTGAATTGAAGATGGGAGATGTCCCATCACCGAAAGGTGAGAGAGTTATGCATGTTGCATGTCCAATCGAATGTAAAGACGATGGACAGCAGTTTATTTCCACAAATACGAAAAAATGAAAAAGAAACTCTTTTTTCAAAATGTTTTTTGAATATTTTTGTGTTTTTTCATCATAAATATGGAGAGATTTAGTCTTATGGGTAATGCTCCGGGAAGAGCACCTGCCACCGTTCGTTCAGCCGATGTTTGAACGCAATTACTGAAGTTGCCATGATTAGTTCTGCGGGAAGTGAGTTCCACGTGTTTACTATACGGATGCTAAAGAAGTGCGTTCTGGATTCGAGCCTGGTGTGCTGTTTACTTAGCTTAAGAGTGTGCCCTCGTGTACCAGCCAAAGGAGAGAACCGAAAGAATTCATCGAATTCGAGACAACTTAATCCTTTGACAACCTTAAAGGTGTATATATGATCCCTTATAAGTTGCCTCCTCCTAAGTGAGAAAAGTCCTAGTGTTAATAGACGATTTTCATAATTGGTGTATGCTAACCACTCAATCATGCGAGTGGCCAGCTTCTGTACCTTTTCTAGCTGCGCGATATCCTCCTGGTAATACGGCTTCCAAGCTTGGATACAGTATTCTAAATGTGGCCTTACTATTGCCTTGTTGAGGGGTAATAGCACCTCAGCTTTTCTGCACGTGAGGGCTGAACGTAGTCGCAAGAGTTCCCTCCTGGCCCTTTGAGCTGCAGCAGCACATTGGTCAGCCCACTTAAAGCTTGCGGAGACTACGATTCCTAGGTCCTTAGTAGACTTTACCCTACGGAACTCCGTGTGAGCTGAGGGCGTAGACACAATCATGTTGCCTGCTAGTGTAGAGAGCAAGTGACTCTTATCTAGGTTAAGGGGAAGGTCCCACTTACCCGCCCATGCTGTTACAGCTTCCACATCACTTATCAGATCGGAGTTATCCGACCTACCGACAATTTTAACGTCGTCAGCAAACATACAACAGGGTGAGCGCAGTTGGCTGGCTAGATCATCAATGAAGATGAGGAACAGCAACGGCCCCAAGACTGAGCCCTGGGGAACCCCACTCGTTACATGCGCACTTGCGGAGTAAGTATCATCTACCCTGACAGTAAAGGAACGGTCGCTAAGGAATGCTCGAATCCAGCTCAGAAGGTTCCCTGATACTCCTATGGCTGAGAGTTTGAGAAGCAAGAGCCTATGGTTGACTGAATCAAAAGCCTTACTAAAGTCGAGGTAGAAGACTTCTACAGCTATACCATCATCCATCCTCTTAGTAACCTCGTTTAGAAAGCTTAACAAATTTGTCAGACATGACCTACCTTTTAAGAAGCCGTGTTGTGCGCTACTCAAAAGAGAGTGTTTGGTTAGATATCCACATATTTTATCGCGGATCAATCTTTCTATAACCTTACATAGTACACTAGTGAGGCTAACCGGGCGGTAATTTTTGACCGCCAAGGAAGCTCCTCCCTTATGGATAGGCAATACAACGGCTGTTCTCCAGTCCAAAGGAAGGGTACCCTGACTGAGGGATGATGTGAAAAGTTCGGTGGAGTGCAAGATCTAGTGGATGCGATGCAGTGCAATCCAACGGACAGTAAGATGGCGTACGCTTTCATGCATAAGCTGTTCTGTGAGATTTGATCCGACAGTGTTGAAATAACTGTCAGTAAATACCAAATAGCGAGATCTTCCTGATGGTATCCGAGTTGTTGCGTTATTCTGGATTGGAATCAATGTTACACGCGTATGCAATGTTGGGTAGAAACTGGAAGTTTTGATTTTCAAGAATTCGCGTTTCTCCGACTTGAAAATAGTATATTCCGAATGAGGAAGTTGAGACGAGTTCAATGATATAAGAACCGTCTAGATCCGTCAATAGAGCGAGCAATAAGATCCAAAAGTATGAGAGCACAAATTTGTACGTCCACACCGTAGCCTGTTTATAGCCTGTTAATAATTAATTAATTAAAATATCGTGAACGGCCATAAATCTTTATGAAAACGAATCTTGAATGGATCGAATATTGTGAGGTTAAATACTTTGATACATTTTTGAAATTTTTCGCATAATCACGAAGTTAATGTGCATCCTAATTGGATCGAAAATGTATTCAGTCAATTTACATAAACGTGTATGAAACATCATCACAAGCGATTCCTTCTGTCATCATTGCTATGCATCAAATAATGATTTATAAAAAACTTTAACTAACATCAATCAAGATCCTATATCTGATATACAAGACCCAACCAGCGAAATTAGCACGCTGATTATTTTTCGTACATCTACGTCGTTACTGGACAGTCTATAAATAGACAGATGCATACGTTTTTAATTTGCTTACTTTAACGATGACACAAAGATTGCAATTATCAAAAACACGCAGAGAGCCAAATTGATATTTTATCTGAGTACATTTTTCAAAGTCTATAAAAAGAATTTCCGCTTTAAGACGATTGAAACTCTACATACAGTCTTTCGGAATGCCGGGTTTCATGGTGCGCATCAACAAATTCATTTTGCAATGCACATTCTGGCGCAGCACATCTTTTAGACCGAAGTCCTCGCGATCTCATTGGTTAGGTATATTTCAGGATATATTCTAAAACCATGTTTAGTGGCGATCTTGAACTAATAAAATTCTTGAAGCGTCTGCTTAACTTGTTTGATGTAAATTGGATTGACGAAGGAGGCTTTTTATGGTGCAAGGATGCGGAAGCCGCTATAAAGCTGTCAAAATGACGTCGCTTAACTCGTTTACGGAACTTGATTGTATTTATATGCCATTCCAGATGTAAGGACCTCATTGAAGTCTCTTTGTGCTTACTATTGTACAAAGTCCGTAACTATTTAAGTCTGGCCATCGCCAATGTTTCCTTATTAATTATTTTTACATGGTTGTATATCAGTATGATAGCGATAAAGATGGTTATCACACGGATTTTAAATGTTTCTCAGAATTTTGTTCCATGTATCAAATAATGAGTCCAAAGTTTTGAATTCAAATGTTTTTGAAGAAATACGCCATTAATATCGATAGCGCACAGATAATCACATTTCTGACATTAGGCATCGTCTTGGGCGATATTCGATTGACACAATTTTAATCTAGTGATGCGCTCCTATCCGAAGTACTTGCTGAGATAACAGTGTGAGTGTTTCGCATCAGAGCCTAGATTTTTTAGACGAAATGTTCTTGTAAATGAAAATCGAATGTTGTGATAATTGTACAACTAAACTGTGTGATTATGAAAGCGTCAACTTAAATGCTTTCAGTTGTTCATCAACAACTTAACATCGAGATTAAGGCTGACAACATTGCATGCCGCGATACCAATGGAGAGAAATTCGTTTGTTAATTTGATGTGGAAGCATACCAATGCCAGGTCACGCGATGCAGATGCCGGACGATTAGCTTCTATAATTTGTCCAATCTTCGATGGCCCTTGTAAACGCATATTTACTCTCACTCCAAAAATTGTCAAACTGACTATAGCTTTTCATATTTCAATGCCTTGTCTATACCACATTTTCTTATATGAAATTATGCTAGGCACAATGGATGAGTACTAGATTTGATTCTAAAAATGATCGTTTGCTGTTGTACAAACTCATGTGAAGCATATTCATCATTTTTTTTCGCGTGAAATATATTTTGCTTCAGAGACGTACCTTGGAATTATCATGAACGGAGAAGAGGAGAATTTACATTCGAAGGGAATGCAGATTTGGAGCAATTTCTTAGTCTGGCTGAACAACAAGGTCTCCTTGTCATTGTTCGTGTTGGACCATACATTGGAGCTGACTGGGCATTGGTTAGTAAAGTTGCTAATTAAAAACGTAATACGTTTTTCATAGACCGAAGTTCCGATAGTTTGAGATTAACACGAATCATAGCGAATTAATGTTTGGTAGAAGGAATATAACCGTTTTCCTGGTTAATCAAGTCATAAACGCATTGATAGTTGCGTATGCTAACCTCATATCATTAGTTTGTTACAATTAGTAGAAAAACGATGAATACTAGCTATTTCGTATTAGTTGCAGTGTTGATCAATGTAGGCGAAGCTAGCGCTCAATCGAGGTGATCGCAGTTCATGTAGACGGAGCGCGGAACTATGTACCCAAAGCCTAAGATTAATAGTATGATGCATTCAATTTTGAAGCAATAGTTTGATCTATTTTAGCATTTTTCGAATGAGTATCTTCTATTAGTGTTGCGCATGCACTATCAGATATATCGTAAAATCTGATGCGGCATTTTAAAATATATGCTACTCAGGAGTAGTAACGGTTATAATAGTCCGTCAAAACTTCACGAAAATCGTATTCGAACTATGTAATTATCGAATCTAACGAATTGATATGAAACTAGAAGGGCCTTTGGGATTTATATTGAACTTTTATATTCATGTGCGTGGATTTTGATACAATCAAAGTTTGAAATTCATAAATATCACAGTTAAGCTGCTTCTGACAATTAGTATTTTGTCATTAAACTTTCAAGAACCTCTGACGAGTATGCACAGAATACATAATTTTAAGTATGGCATATTGAAGAATGGAGATGAACGCGGTGTATATTTGAAAATCAGTAAGATAGTTTGTCAAACTAGTACAAACAAATGATGCACCGAAACAGCAGAATCTTTATACAACTTACTACATCTAAATAGTAAAATCTTATTCTAATGCGCTGAAACAACATTGTTCATCCTCATAAAGATTGTAAAAGCAGAGACACTTTTGGAACTATCGTTTTTCATTGAGCCGAAAACGCGTGTTTGCGGTGTCGATAGATAGTTAATCATTTAAATAGACGAAACTCAGAATCATTTGAATCTGATTCTGATTCATTGCTTAATTTGCTACTACTTGAAATTAATTTCTAAAAATATCTAATAAGATAGTTCTTCCTAATTTTGAACAATAGGAAAAAATGCTGAAACCGTGGGATAAGCGTCATCATATCGGAATCGCATCTGCATATTATCAGGTTCCCAGAAATCTTACGGTTGCTTCGCTTTTCTTTCATCAACACGATTATATTTATGGTATTCAGTTTCCTGTAGTTACAAGAGGAATTGTAACCTAGAACCATCCCGCCTATTAAACACTGTGCTCCAATTTCCAACAGAATGAAGATAAACAATATGTGACGAACGAACATAAAGTGGTATATCTCCACAACTTCTAAAATTTGAATCGGTCGTTTGGCGACGTTTCGCATGTTCAGTGTATCAGTACTTTATCTCGAACTAAAATTTAAGCAACGGTACCAAAATCATGGTGCAGTAAACTTAAATGCAAATTATTTTTACTAGAGTCACATTAAATGTCCGAATAACATAACAGTGAGTTGCGATGAGTTTCCACATTCTGCATTTTCCAAGCTCTCATTTCGATGAATGGTTTGTAGGAGGTTACAGTTACATTTGCTGTGGTTAAAACCGTTTTATCACAAAACATGGGACAGTTGTTTCTCGTTGTTTCGAATAAATCGTGCATGAATCAGCGAACAACAGCCGATGAGCTTGTTTGAACCTAGGGTAATGAATTTCTATCCTATAGAATTCAACTTCCAAGTCCTTAAAAAATAAATGACATGTTTCAAAAAAGAGATGTGATCATTTAGGTATTTTGTTTGCATTATCACACGCCGACGAAATTAGCGGATAAATCATCACATTGAGGTTCGGTCTAATGTAACCGAATTCGCTTTAAAAATCGCTACAACCGTGGTACCATCACACGGTTGAATCTTCAGTGACCGAACTGACGGTTGTTCAGTGATTCTTAGTGCACTACATTGGTCATGTGTTAGCGAGCGATGCCAAGGCTTGTGTAATACAGTAAACGATCGGTGGACTTTAGCCGAACCATTTTAGATAACCTAAGCAAGTCGACGACCGATTGATTAAATTTGTTTACCCAATTGCACGCGGTCAAGGGTGTGTGGTGATTACCAACGTTTCGGTGCAGCGCCGCGCGGTGTTTAATGCGCTTTTGAAACGTTTTACCGAATTGGTTCGTGTACGCTTTCGGAAAACGTTTGAACAAAGGGTAGTACAATTACCATGCTGATGGTGTTTATCGTACGGATATTCGATTACGAAATCTGTTAACATTATAAACAAATTGTACCATTTCAAATCTATTTGCTTATATGCAGCCAAATTGCGCAAATTCAGGGACAGATCCCCCGTTTATGTAAAGTATAAATGATCGGCGGTCTTGCATGGACTTTATACACCCGTTGGCTTGCTGTAAGTTGTTTAGCTGTAAGAACAAAACAGAAGTGGTTGGTGGAATGCTACTTTGTCCTATTCCCTGACTTTACTGTCACCCTTAATCTGATGAAGCTTCTGTGCCAGTAGATAATCGTTACCCAAATTCTGTTTTAACCGATTGCATTCAAATTTCGTTGCCATTTCACAATTTCCATTTAACTGGAAATCTCATTTCGCTGGCCTATATCATGTAATAAGATTCCCTTTTGCGCTTATGAAGTTATTACTTGGAGTTACATTTTGCTACAATCATGTTATAAAAGACAGTGTAAGCGGTCCTTATTCTGCTGCTTTAAGTTGCTTTTTGCGCACTCACATCGTGTTCTGGATTCAAGTTTTGTGCTGCACTTTTGTATAAAAACCATCCATTCTTTACATTTAACGCTGAAATACTAATGATGGAAATTATAAATCTTCCCGGTAATCGATATAGCGCGATGGAAGTTCTGATGGTTAAATGCGTCCAGTAAGGAATTATTTACTCGCCATGAGCTAAGCATGGCACGTCCTGGTTGCAGGAAATATAATGATAATAATTACAATTTTCGCATCGCTATTCGCTCTGGAACACTAATTTATAAATTATTACAAATGCAAATAATAATGAACTGTTTGATGTCAGAGAATTCAGCGATCAAGCGTGTGGGGTCAGCTGTAAAAATAATTTGTTTACAAACTCTTATCTAACTTGTTTTTTTTAATGGAAAAGTTTAGAGTTATATAATATCAGAGACACATGCAAAGGTAAGAGCGTCGGAAGATAAAAAATCGCAGAGATAATTATTCAATATAAAAAGTGTGTTCGATTACAATGTAGATAATAAGTTTGACTAGAAAAATTGGTAGCTGTTGAGGTACCTTATTTACGAGGTTAATTTACGAAGGAGGAAACAGTAATATCATTTTAATCCATCGAATATGGATCGCAAACAATTATTAAAGGCTGATTCGCAATGTACTGAAAGATGTTCTAGAACGATTTAGTAAACAACGTGATCAACATAAATTTGTGTGTTATCGATTTGAGAAGTTTTCGAGTAAATTCTCGCTTCTGCTTCAGTCCGACCAATGGTGTTGGTTAAAAGGTGGGACATAATTAGATAGCTCCCGATTCACAAATCTCAGATGATCTTTCCAATTACACTGTACTAATCTGTAACGCTGTTAATAACCAGGTTTAGTTTGCTCGTGCACCCAGTACCATGAAACAACGCTATTGCAGGCGAGTGGATCAAAGTCAGTTGTGCAGTGTGATCACACATGCACGTGTACAATTGTGCGCCTCGCTTTAGAAGCTTGGATGGTGGTGTTACAGTAATTCAATAATCAAGTTGAGATTTTTGAAATTGTTCTACTTCAATCACCTTATTCATGTATGTGAGAACAATAGAAATTAATGCTCTGAGGGACCTTCGTGACTTGACAATATTGAATTTACACTATGCCGTGCAATGATATTGTTAATTGCAGGCGAAGTGGAGTGTTATTTATTCATTTGCGCTGGCAGAACATTGATCTGACTTAGCTTAAGTATGAATCATCAACGAAAACAATTAGTAATTATTGTATTAAATTGCACTTAAATGATGAAATGGGCATATTTAAAAACTACAAGATGCGAGTAATATTTTCACTTCCGGATTTACATAAAGGAAAATCCTTGGCCAATTCCACAAATGTTATTCAGGATAAACAATTTTTGCATGTAAGCCACCAATGGATAAGTTTGGCACTACGAACCTATTCAACCACATGTACCCACACACATGTAGATGGGTTAAACTTGATAACCACGAATAAAAATGCTCATTTGCATGCATTTCAATCACACAAACACCCCACGACCGGTTTCGTGCTGTTTGCACTCATTCGCATACGCATACGGATCTTGTTCGTATTGTCCCTATCTGGTTAGCGCAAACAGCGCGAAGCCGTTCGTAGGCTGTGTGTGATGGAAAGAGCACTTTTAATGGGTATGAGCTTTGAAATATCTAAATGTGTATGGTCACGTGTGATTGAACAGGTTGGTCAAGCCAAACTTATCCAAAGTGGCTTACATGCACAACTTGTTTCAAGTGCACGCGGAATCTGATCGTGCTGTCACTACTTGATGAGTGCAAACAGCAAGAAATCAGTCGTCGGGTGTGACGAAATGCATGGAAATGAGCATATTTGTATTCAGGATTGTTCTAAAATCTGTTTATATAGATGCAGCAATTTGTATATTCCAACCGTTAAAAGAAACAACCATTTTCTCAATTGTATGCATTTCCATCACGCACACACCACGACCGGTTTCGTGCTGTTTGCCCGCATGAGGTAGAGACATTAGGATCATGATCTGCATGCGCTTGAATTAGTGGAAAATGGTAAACACGTTGTTCTTGTATGCCACTGTTGGATAAGGCTGGTACGACCAACCGGTTAAATCATATGAGCCCACACACATGTAGACACGGTTTAAACCCATAACTATGAACGAAAAAGCTCATTTGCATTCATTTTCATCACACACGGAATCCACGACTGGTTTCGTGCTGTTTGCACTAATCAGGTAGGGTTAAAACCCCTACCTACATTTTTGCGAATTGTTGATAGTAAGTGCGACACCATTTTTAAGTGTTGCATAGAAGTGAGAACCATAGGTAACCTTACTTTCAACGATCCAATTATAAAATTCTGTTTCATTCACAAAACACTGAGAATTCTCTTGGTCCCTTATACTTTACAAGTAAATCTGATAGTGTATAATCTCAATAATCAAGATTCATACATTCATTTAATACATCAGTATTAAGACAATGCTGCTTTCGAAATAAAAACAAGAAGCGGAATGGTGTGTCCTCTCCATTGGTGCGTTGTGATGTACGCCAGGGCAGTTCAATATGGAGAACTAGCTGTTGCCCATGCAGCAAGTGCTTCCTCTCCACGGCACCACTGGAACCAAAGGAACAGCTTGGCTGATACGTCTGGACAACGATGCCGTCGCAGGAGCTAGCAGGACGAATTTGAATAAACATCGGACTGCCTAACGGGACTCCGGCTCCGGATTTTTCCTCGAGGTTGACTCCTGAAGACTTCTCCATGAATGGATGTAGCCACAAGGCAGTGGAGGTTTGAGATAAGGGCTTTCCTTCCCCTAGGTGGACCACCTTCATGGACTAACGAGCTCCACCTGCCTGAAGCATGCTAGTTTTGAGGCGCCAGTCAGCAGCCTTCGCTCTTTCTCCTGTCAGTAGAAGCAGTTCTGCCGGGTCACACAGGACCAAGCGTGCAGGCCAGGAGCTAGGCTTGGTTGTCAGAGGCTATATGAGACGCGGGTCATTGGAGCATTTTTGGAATTGGGAGCTTATCCCCAAAACCGCCCCGGCCGTGACAACCTTGGAACCGCAATAAAAACAACATACCAGTAAAACGCTTCGGGTAAAATTTTGCCATGATGAAGGAAATCGGGCGAAGCATGTTGGCTTGCGTATTTAACACCGAATTGCTTCCACGAGCTTTCGCATGATTTTACAATCAAGTTCGGATGATTGTATAATTAGCCCTATCAAATTGCATTTTCGAATTTTTATCTGACGCCATTGCTAAATATAGTTTTTTGAAAGAAGTACGGTCTTCCGTTCAAGCGCTCTTGTCTCATGAAATGTTATTTTTTCATCACAGTTGTAGGGAACTCGTATAAGTTGGCTGTAATTGCTCCTTCGCATTTTCGAAACATTAGTCTGTTTATTTTTAGATTTGTTTTCATGATTGTACTGTAGTTAAGTATTCACTAACCGGTATCGGTTAAGCGCTACCTTGATGATTGTGATCATCATGACTTGCTCAAGCAATTATCCTATGCCAGTCCTTGTTTTCATTGCTAAGAACCTCATTGATATATTGCCATTCAATGCACAGTGAACCCGCTTTTCAAAATCTTATTATTTCTCAGCTTTTATCAATATCTTAGTATCAACGCTATTAGTATATGTATCGACGATCTCGTTGTGTGTTAGATAATTACACATTTAGGATTAACTGCATCAACTCTAGGTCATCGAGTAAAACAAAATCATTTAGTCTAAAACTAACTTTCCTGTTTTTATTGATTCAGGGTGGCTTACCACCATGGCTACTACAAGATCATCCAAATATCAAAATGAGAACGAGTGATCCAGGTACGTATCTTTTCGAGAGTATAATGTTTAGTTTAGTATATAGTAATACTGCATAAGCAAAGAGCGCAAAGTTATATTGTGGGTGCAAAGATGGCATATTGTGGGGGCCGGATGTGATTACGCCAGACCAATCGAGGCTAAATCACCTTCTCTGTTTTAGCGTCTATCGCGTTTTTTACGCAGGCTCGATGCAACACTTACTACGTAACCCTCGCGTTTCACACCAACTTTAGCATCTTGTCACAATTCATCTGTGAGGTCAGCTTGTCCAACACTAATCCCATTCACCAACGAGTCCCACAGCACAAGAGAACGTCACTTGTTCAAACGCGCTAATTGCAATCCCCCCAGCAACAATACAGACCTCAACATGCCTGGACTGATTCTCACGTTGATCTGGTTTGTCAATCGACTTCGTGCGAACCGGTCCATTTTAAGCCCTAGCCACACTGGGCTCGATTGAATGACCTTGACGAATTGTATATCTTCGACAGCGGTTGACGTTTCCCACCTTCTTATTTATTCGAGGATATTGTCGCTCAAAACGTTCTCATGCGATCATTCCGAAACCCAAATTATCACGGGTTCGCGATTGTCGTCGTCGGTCTTTTTGGCGTTTCCTGCTCCTGTGGTGTGTCGGAGGGCGGTATTCTGCATATCATCCGAAAGTTCTTGATTAGCCACCGATAATGCACTGCACACCTCTACAATATGAATTAGATGAAGAATAAAATTTATATAATACATTTTACTCTTGTTCAGGTTCCTTAGTTTACGACACTTTCAAACAATTTCATAATTCGTTTGATGTCGCACTTAAATTGTTTGCTACATTATTCAATTCATTTCTCATGGGTCACCATAAAAAAACAACATTTGATACACCTGGTAATGATGATGATAATGATAATGATATAGCAGATGATATCGAACATGGGCTCTTATGATGGCTCCAGAGGTCCCGATCGCGCTTCATTGAATCTTATTAATAAATTTCAATATAAATGCCTGCACACATCAATTACCAATTAAACAACTGTTTCCGATTATTATTTATCAGATTTTATCAGTGCAGTTCAGGCATGGTTTGAGCGATTGTTACCCAAATTGCGGCCATTCCTTTATAAAAACGGAGGTCCAATAATAATGTTGCAGGTAGGTTGTCGGCTGGCTGCGAAACATATTCCCATGTTCAGTAAGTCACTTAGTCTTTTATTACTTTTGATCGAGCCTTATATATATGGCTCGTTTAGTTTTATTAACATTTTATAGTCAGTTGCGGTTGAATGACACCTCATTTCCTTAGTCCCACAGTAGTGTGCGTTGTTTTTACAGTACCTCATTTTCAACGCGCTCCAAAGTTGTAGATTTAATGATGCTACTAACAATGAACAACCAAAATGTTTCCCTTCTAGTGAGGTCAGTGTGATCAGTGTTTACAGTTCTCACTAAAAGCATTTGGGCATGTTTCATCGAACAAGTTTTGCCAACATACAGAGCGTAATAAACAGTTCTGCTCCGGAAGATTATGTTGTCCTTTGTGCTCATCAAACCTTTTGCTACGCACGAACAATCAGTCGAGATCAACCAGACCGGTCCAAATAAATAATAAAACAAATAATTATTCTTACCCAACTCGTCGATAATATTTTTGCATTGCAAGAAATGAAAGCGAGAACAATCCAAATGCAAACAAATTAAATGTCAAGTTTACCGTGACAGCCGAGAAAAAATGAAATTTTTCCACGTGGTATACCTGGTACTCGATTAGTAATATAACCGCGGACGACGATAATCGCGAACCCGTACTGATTTGTGTTTCGGAATGATTGCATTGGAACAGTTTGTAAGACAACATTCAAGGGAACATGCCTAGATGGAACTCTTCAGCCGCTATCGAATGATACGCAATTCGTTAAAATCGATCAAAGTAGCCGAAAGTGGCGTAGGCTCAAATTGAATCGGTTGACACGACATGGATTGACAAATCAGGTCATACGGACAAGCGGTAAAGTCAAATATGTGATAAAATGATTTGCCAATATTAGAGCGATGCATGATGTTTATTCTTTGTCATGTACGCAACAAACGCGTTTGACCACTTGGGATTGTGTTGTGGAATTCGTGTGTGAACGTGATTATGATTGGACATGCTGAACTCAATTATTAATTAAGAGGACATCGACAAATGTGTATGAAAAGTGTGGGGTTACTTGGTTGACGCTGGTTCGAGTGCCCTCGAAGCTTGTGCAAACAGGTTCCCTGTTTGAACAGGGGACGCGATTTAGCTTGGTTTGACCTGGCATAATCCCTCCTAATTCACTCCATACAATAAGACTTGAGTTGTGCTATACTTCAGAAACTAAACAATACTTGGGTAGGTCAGTTGTTTAGTGTCCCACATGGTTTCAAGCTTTATGCTTGTAGTAATCTGAATATTGATTTCTATCATTGTTTTTTTCAGATCGAGAATGAGTATGGAAGTTTCGAGGCCTGCGATCATAATTATTTTGCATCTTTGAATCAGTTTGTCCAAGACCACCTAGGCTCCGATTTGATTGTCTCAACCGCGGACGTAGGATCTAGAAGGTTTCTCAAATGCGGGTCGCCATTCAAAACAAATTTGGCTACTGTCACGTTTGGGCCATGTAAGTTGATTGCTCAAATACGATGACAAAGCGATTGTAAGCTGGCGCTACTTACGGAATACTGTGTGAAAGTTTTTATGTATCATCTCCTGCGCAGAAAAATATTGAGTAATTAATGTTCCCGACAGCAGTTAATAAATTTCGTAGAAACATTAGTTTCGAGTTAACTACAAATTTGATTTCGATTCGTTTTTCAATAGATAAAGGAGATCCTGATGACAAATTCACCGAACTTTTTGAATTTCAACCCAGGACGCCGTGGGTGAGTCATTTAATCACGGCAAAATGATATTTTTAACCCTACTTTAAAATAATCATCTTTACATTTTAATCTTGTATCGTATACTGAGGTTTACCGCTCTACATTTCTAGGTTAATTCAGAATACTACACTGGATGGATGGATCATTGGGGTCTTGTACACTTCCAGAATGATCACAAGCAGTTCATCAAACAACTTATCAGTCTGCTGGAATATTCCCCGAGGATCAGCGTGAATATGTACGTTGAATCTCTATTTAAACAAAGAAGCAAACGCTCTTTTCCAAGAAGTCTATAAGTGTTTAGTGAATACATCAATGTACCGTTTCATAGTCGATTGCTTCACCGTACTCTGACCACTTATTAATTTGAAGGTTTTCATTCAATGCACTTGAGCGATTGTGTTTTTCGGCTGTGTTATGTTGTTGTGTTCGCTTTATTTTGGTCCGCACCTGCCACTAATTCTAAAGCAGCAAAGGACGTGGTTTGTAGATTAATAGTTTCCTATCGCTACGTTTGATGAATAAGTCTCATGGAATACATTTAAGTTCATTTATTAGTTAACGCGGAGTAAAATTGTTGTTATATACACAGTGAGTGTCATGGGATGGGGCAACGAGAGGTTATTTGTTTGTTAGGACAGGTTCGATATTCGTTAACAACAGGTTATTTGCTTTGACATGGCGCCATTGTTAGGGATGGAAGCCGGATGTGATTACGTCAGGACAATCGAGGCCAAATCGCATATCCTGTTTTAAAAATTCATTAAGTTGTCTGCACATGCTTCAGAACACTCGCATCCACGTGTCGATTGCCTCTCGATTCATCTCCGAGGTTAAACTTTTCAACGTTAATCACGTGTACACACGAATCCCACAACACAAGAGAACGACAATTGGTCAAACCTGTTCATTACGCACATGACAAATATAAGAGCATAGGCAATTCACATTGCCGAAACACCGACTTCAACATGGTTGTCACTTCGATCGGATTTGCCAAACGGTTCACTTCAGGCCTTAACCACGCTTGGCTCGTTTGACTGACCTTGACGTTGACCTCGTGAGCAGCAGAAGTAGTGCATCTGCTTATGTTTCCGATGCTGTTGCTGCTCAGACCGCGCTCATGCAATCCGTCCGAAACTGAATCATCACGGTTTCGCGATTGTTGTCGCCGGTGGTTTCGGCGTTTCATTCTCTTCTCTCTTGTTGTTCCGAAAGCTCGTCGCTAACATTCATCGCTAATGCACTTTGCATCTCCACAATATGATCCCCAATCTAGAATACCCTTTGTAAACTTGCAACGAGAAACGATATAACGAAATTTATTGTACAGAGCATATTTAAAAATGATATAGGTGTACATTTGAGGATTAACACTTATTCTTATCGTCAGCATATTAGTCCGATAATTCCTCGTATCCATTCACGTGAATAGGCCCTGTTAGGGATGTTACCGATATAAAGCGGTACTGAAAACATCTGGATACAGATTCCACGTAACGCATTTTTAGTATTTATGAAATGTGTTGCTTTCTGTGTAAATATTTGTTACATTTCAAATGTCATGCATTCTTACCATTAAACATTCGCGAAATTTCCAGACGTATTTGTAGCGTATTACAGCGATGAAAAAATATAAAATCTCTAAAATCGTTTCCAGCTACATGGTTCACGGAGGGACCAATTTCGGGTTTTGGAATGGAGCCGTCACTGACCCGTACACTTCCCAGATTTCCAGTTACGACTACGACGCCCCCATTTCCGAGGCCGGCGATGTAACAAATTTTTACATTCAACTCAGGGATGCATTACACACTGTGAGTAATTCGCATGAAACAGATCAACCGTATTTGACTAACTTGAAATTAAACCGAATTCACTGCCTCAATAGATACACAGATACTTATCAAAATACCAAATGGTTTAATGAGTTAAAACAAGCAAATTTGCAATTTTCTCCAAAGTATAATACCACAATTTTTTGTAATTTTTATAATTTTACACAAAAGCTACGCCGTTTAGGTTAATTTGTATTATTTTCGAATAGATTATTTTAATTAATAAGACTCTTCATTGGTATGTTTTAGTGGTATATCATAGCACAGCTATCATACCAACACATATGTAGAAAATTGAAAAGATTTGATGGTATTAAAATATTTAAAACGATTTAATTTTCAGTTCAAAGGGATATCAAAACCGGAACTTCCGCAAAACACCACGAAAATTGCATACAAAAACATATCATTGTATCTGGTAAGTGCCTACAAGTATTGTGCATCAGTTGAATTCAACAAATACATTGAATGAACCAATCGATTCCATGAAAATTAGCGGCACATAATTTCGTTTGCCACCTTGCCATGATTCGTGAGGTACAGAATGTAATCTTTCTATTTCTACATGTGAAGGCCGATTCGTATGTAGCCCGTCGTATGTGTAAGGCAGAGAAATGTAAGGATAAGGTTATTTTGTTTAGAGCATCGGTTATCTTATTCTTATCGTCAGCCTATAGGTCCGATAACTCCTCGTATCCATTCGCGTGAAAAGGTCCTGTAAGGGAAGGTACCGATATGAAGCGATACCGATAACATCAGGATACATATTACATGTAGCGTGTTTTTTCAAGTAGTTGTGATGAGGTTACACAGAAATGCTTTAAATGAAAATATTCTTACATATTAATTAGTTGCATACCAAGCGGCTCTCAATTTTCAGTGGAATCTAAATTTTCGTTCAGAAATCACAAGTTACAAAAGATTCATTATCAGCTTGAGCAGAATGCGTAATTGCAGCAATGTGGAACAGTGTTTGTGACATCCTTGTTGGTGTTTAGGACTAAGCTGCGCCTCACAACCGATACAGTGTTTGGAATAACCCAAGATAAGCGTGATTAATTTTTAGTTGAAGTCAGAATCTACAAATGGGTAGCGTGTGAATGTACTGTTCTACTCGCATTCACTCCACCTACACAACACAACCGGTAACTGGTTGTTTGTAGTCATCTGATGGAGACAGTATGTGATACGTTTCGAGAGCCGGTCGGAATAACACAACCGGTTTCAAGATTGTTGCCACTCATCAGGTACGCTCTTCCGTAACCCAACATTCAAACTACATTCTTGCTCTGTGCCTCGCCTAATTTCGCAAAGTCTCAAATTAAGTGGTTTGCAGATACATACAATCTGGTTTCCACGAAACCAATCATTTACTTACGACATGTTTCTCGGAACCTAAATAATACTCGACAGTGGCATACAAGCGCAACTTATTTACCATTATTCCACTGTTTCAAGCGCATGCGGATCCTGATGACTACCGGTAGTGGTGTGTGTGTGTGTGTGTGTGTGTGATGGAGATGCATGCAAATGAGCATTTTTATTCATGGTCATAGGTTCAAACCCAGTCTACATGAATGGAAGCTCATTTGATTGAACAGGTTAGTCGTACAAACCATACCCAACAGTGGCATACAAGCGCTACTTGTTTAAATAATACTCATTTTTAAAATAGGACTTCCGTTAAACATATTTCCATTGATTTTCAGGCTCTCGCAAAATCCCCAATTTATTGAAAATTTACCATGATCTCTTAACAACAAATATTCATGTGATTTCCATAACAGATTCGCATTCATTAATAATTTGACCGAGACTGTTTGAAACTAAGCGCTTATTATATTTGTCTATTTTTAGTTTTCTAATAACTTTAACTGAACTCAATGCTTCACCCATCACAAACTTTTACATTAAAACAGGTCTCGCATTTGTTAAGTCATGCTTCCCAGGGTATAAATTCTATGCATCCTGCCACAATGGAATCTATCGGTCAAGTGAGTTGAACGAAAGTGACGAGATAGCCTTGAATTCTAGTGCGTTGACTAGATGTTTTTCTTATTCTTCAGTTCGGAGGATTTGCTCTCTATCAAACGCAGTTGTTTCGAAATCCAGAAGACACCGTGAAGCTAAAATTCAAAGACTTGGCAGATTACGCCTATGTGTTCACTGCCAGTATAAGCCTCGACACACTGGTAAAATGTTCTAGAATTCCGCTATCAAAAATTAAATATTTATACCATAGCTATCAATCGAATTTCATTCATATGGTTATCTAGTTAGATACCTTTTGCATAATACTATAAAAAGCGACTGTTTGTCATGGTGAGAACTCTGGTAGCTATTGCATATCACGTATAATTGCACAACCGAAAGTCTGAGTACTTGCTATGAAGAGCTATCATGACGAAACACAAATGTTCTATTTTCGGCTTTCATTCACCACTTCACAATTAAACCTGAATTGCATTTGTTCAGGCTGATATCTTCAAGTTAAAACGCCATTTCCATGTTCGATTGTTTTGAAGCGTTAGTAGAATACTAACTAACACTGTCCTTGTGCAATTAATTTCGCGCATGTTTCGCGAAGCATTCATGGTCATTAATAAATAATCATGTCACGAATCCGTACTGATTAATGCTAATTTCCGCTCAAAATTTTTGTCCTGCTTATGCCGCTCTACTCGTTCACAAAATTTGATTCAATGACTGACTTGTTCGCGCTCCAAGTGTCTCATCCCGGTGATTCTGTGCTTTTTCCATTTGCAGATTTCATAGCATTTAATTCCAATTAGTCATATATTTATGATTTTACTTTATCATTATTGTATGGCTGTTAAACATTCGGTATTTCTTGCCGATGTACTTTGTCACTGGTGGTGCTGAAATGATGATTGGTTTCAAATTTATTTATCTCACTTTTGTATACAATGATGGAAAACAAATTGATTCTGGAACTGTGGTCGTATGTAGTTTGCAGTGTCATGTCCACTCAGTTGTCCTGAAGCGAATAAAACGAGGGATTGTCCACTATGCTCTTGTACTGTGATTTGTGTACTATCTTCAAATATTAAAGAGTAAGCCATGACGCAGCATTTCATTATACGCATATAAATACTTTTTTCATTTTATACATACACATATATATATATATATATATATATATATATGTTTAATATTTTTTATGCTTATTTTTTGTGTTGCACTAATTATGTAACATGTCGGCTTTGGTAGACGATGAGTGATATATCAGTTTAGTTGATTTACCATCTTTAAGTAATGTTTGAATTATGAGAATATAGAAGGTAAGTTTAAAGTGTTATGAACACTTTAGTACAATCTGTTATGTGGGGTGTTCTCAGGTCACCATCATAGTCACGTATACCAGATTATACAATGGCTATACGTAAAAAGAACATTGTCTCGAATGGTCCCTTCGTCCACAGGGCATTTTATTTCTCCGTTCGAGAACACTAAACTTTATCCATTCCATCAAGTACAGCCATTAGGCCAGGCCAAATTCAAGGTAATTCGAGGCGTTTAATGGTCTAAAGACATCAAGCTTAACAATAATAATTTGGTGAAGATTAAAATGTAGGTGTATAAAAACAGTGTAAGCCAACAAATTAAACAGTAAATAAGTAGTAGAGAAACATATGATTAAAAAAAACTCGCCTAATTTTGTTTTGAACTCATGAAATGTAGTGGAGTAACGATAGGAGGTGAACTGTCTCAAGTAAAACAGACACGCAAAGATTAAAAATACCTTCTACAATTTAGGTGGGAATGAGCTACCACCGGTGTATATTCGTGGGTCCGATAATTTCTCGTATCCCTTCGCGAGAATAGGCCCTGCAAGGGATGGTTTTGGGTATGGAATATTTTGTAAATTAGGATAAGGTCTTTTCAGATTCGTGGGTTGGGGATTTCGAACAAATTCGGGTGAGCTATTCTTCCTTCGTAAGACTTGTCTCGGATGATGAAAAATAGTTTTGTCGAGCGGTAATAAATTCGGTGCATAAGTTAAACATCTTTATTGAGCCAAGTAGACCATGACTGCACAACGAATGGTTTCATGACTGGTTTCAGGTATGCAAGAATATCCTGGGTTAACATTTCCACAATACCCGTTTGATTAGATTTAGGACACGTGTTGCTTTTGTAAAGGCAGTGTTAGTTTGAAGTGAGGTTTTTAATCTGCAGCATATTCTGACACCCAACTCTTTTTCTTCACTGCACTGTCGAAGGATTTGTGAGCCTATCTTGTATGTGAAATCTACTTTCTTCCTCTTACATTCATGAGCCCACAGTTGCTGAATTTAAGAAGCTGTTTGTTCTTCAGCAACTAAATGTGAAGCGTATAAATATTTTTCTGAAATAGTAAACAGTCTTCTGGGCTACCGATGCAACTCTATATCTTTATATCATCCACGAATAACGATATATTACAACGAACGAATTCCGGTATCTCATTAACGGAACATAACAAGGGCTAAACCTTGAGAAACTCCGATATTTGCTGTAATTGGCTTTGCTAATGCACCATAAACACCAACCTGGTAGTGCGGTTTCTAAGGCAGTCATTTAGCCAATTAAACAACTTTCCGGTGTTACCAAGCATTTCCAGGTTTTGCAGTAATTGGTTCTGGGAGATATCGAGATTGCAGGCATAAATTACCTACTCATTATCTACCGCTTATGTCCAATCATTCGGTGTTATCAGTAAATTAGATAAGCAGGAATAATTCCGATGTTTGTTCGATTGGCGCGAACCCCCGTATGGCTGAACTACCGAATGACATGTCTGCAGGTGTCACAATGTCGAGGGCATTAAGTGCATGAGTGCAAAGTGCAAATCACGAGCGTTCGGGTCACCAACTAAACACACATCGCAAGATCAGGAGGCTACGATCTATTAGAGGTTTGAGTTTTTCATTTATTTGCATTTGCATGACTGACCTTGACCAATTGGCCTTCTTGTGTGTTGTGAGGTTCGTCGAAGAAATGACTTCTTTTCCTCTGGGGTAAATCGTGATGTGTGTGGAAGGCTGAGATGATCAACCTTGGATCGAGTGTCCCCGATGTGAGGCATCGACAAGTTAATAGAAGTAACAACCGAAAATGCTCAATATTTAAATGTATTTGCATTAATCTCACAGCCACGTATACGTTGCTTAGTAGGACGCAGATGTTCGTGATATAATATCGAAGATTTTTCTATCTGTCAGCGTCTTAACACCAGCCTCATTAGCACCAGCAGCGTAGGTGGTGTTTCGACTCATGTAACAAAAAGGTTAGGTTCTCTTAGTTATTTTTTACGATTGATAGTACCGCTCCAAAAGTTGAGTGTAATGAGAAGTTTACGTTAAACAACCTTTTGCAAAATGCTAGAAACGCTAAATGTGTGATAGCTATGCCAGCGCAGTAATAAGCTGTACATTCGAAAGTATATTTTTATTGTCAATTCTAATAACCTAAGTAATAGAATATAATAATATAATAATAATAAAATATATACTATATATATTCTATATATATACTATATATACTGTATATGATTATAAAATACACTTGATAAATATGTGACTAAATATATGACTAAACAAAACTATCCAATTAAATGTAGCCATTATCATTCGTTTGTAGTTTCTCTTTCATTTCCACCATTTCTCTTATCCTGACTGTATTTATTCTCGATTACCCACAGGCTTTTCATGGAGCTTTATCTCGAGACGATAGGTCACTTGTACTTCAATTCAAACCAAAGTTCAACACAACTGATCTGCTCATACTAACAGAAAACGCCGGCTATATGAGTTATTCTACCGGAAGTTTCAACGATCACAAGGTATCATTCGCACATTTGTTTCTGTTGAATAGCGAAGCAGGGTTTCAAACCTTTTTGTAAATGCTGCGAACCAGTCAGCACTAAATGCTACTAAGTTCGCGGAATATCTGTCACTAAGTTTTGTGTATTAGACAGTTTTACTTTTGACAATTATGGCAGGGACGTTGGTTAAGTCGTTTCTGCTGTTTATTCCAGGGTATTCTCGGGCCTGTTTCCGCCGATGGACGAGAATTACTCGGATGGAACATTATTCCTGTTTGTTTAACTGGTGAAATGCAATCGGGATGCAATAACTCATTGATGGAAACTTTGAGTAGAAAGTAAGGCAGCGTTAAAATCTTCACTTGTCATATTTAATCACACGTTTGTTTTATCTCGGAATATGTACTGAATGTCTAAAATCAGGGATTATTTCAAGCGATTTCGTTTTGAACTTTCTAAAATATCGAGATTCTGCTGGATAGATTAAGCTGTAAATTCAATTAAGATTACATATAAGCTAACACCTTATATTCAAACTAAAAACTGTGCGAACTTTGAACATGTACCCATTTTCTTTACAGAATCCATAAATTCGAAAGCGGTGGCGTAAAAATCTCCGATAGAAAACCGATTTGGCCGGTATCCGGATCGATATTTGGTGGTATCTTAAACATACCTTCAGCCGATTTACTCGCGGACACGTTCGTAAATCCTTTAAATTTCACCAGGGTAAGTGTACGTTGATCACGTTTATATTTATTGGGACCGCAACCGTACTGTAAGACTGTGTACTGGAATCAGGCAAAACAGTGCGTTATTATAACAGTCAAGCGCGAACACGTGTCTGATAAAGGCTGCACATGCGTGAAGAACATTTCAAGCACGGATCAAGCCATCGTGATTAAAAGATTTCAATAACTCCTAAGTAAGGTTGGAACTGAACTTATTCGAGGATGACGTCGTGTTGTATTGATTGAGATGAAAATTTCTAAATAAGGTATGCATCATCCGGTAAATGGTCGGTTTTTTTAGCACGAAGCATGATAAGAATCACCCAGTAGACCGAATGTTAGACCATCAAAGTTGTTTTCGCAACAATGGTTAAAATGCGTTTCAACCTAAGAACGGTGGTTATCCAGATTAGGCACATTTACCGAAGTATGCAACCGCGGCAGGACTCGAACCTGGACAGTCCGATTGAATTTCAAACATGAGCTACGCTTTGACTACGCAGCCTGCACTGGGATCAGAATGCAGCATTTATTCTAATTCAATAAACTTATTGCATGTGCTGGTAACTCTAGTAACTGTTTTGTTCAACCTCATGGGTTTTACACTATCCGCATTTGTGTTTTCATGTGTTTGAAGAGGTTGGTCGTGTCAGCCTTATGTAACAGTGACGTCAATGTCCGAGTTTTCGCTTACAATTTCTACACTGTCGCAATTGATGCGGATTGTGTTCGTGCTGCCCATACCTGCTGAGTGTAGAGAGCACGAAATCAATCAATTCTATTCAATTCAATTCAATTTTAATGGTCTAAAAAGCATATAGCCTTACAAAAAACCACAGAACACGGAACAACGAATAATATAACAAGTAAAAATGGGATTTGGTTGCTTACTGAGCAGTTAAAGATTCAGGTGAAAATCCAAATGGCAGAAATTGTTTTCGATTGATGGGATAACAAATGTAGATGCATGGTGTTAAGATGTATAGTTTTCTTCGATGCACGGGTTTAGGGTCAAAACGACATCAAGACTTTTCTTGAAAATCTGCTGATTTGGTGGGTTTACATCATTATCTGGCAGATTGTTCCAAGTAAAACAAACCCACTCGGAAAAAATGTCGTCTACAGTTGAATCGCGAGGGAGGGACCGTTAGAATAAATATGTAAGCTGTTGTCTGATGCGCGCCCCGTAGATTGAATAAGCATTGTAGATGGTGATTTTCGGTATTCAAAATATTGTAAACCAAAATCAAATCCCCCCGGAGACGATGACGCTGATAATCGAATAAATTCAGGGTTTTGATTCGCTCATTGCATGGTTTCCGGCTGAGTCCGGTGACGAGTTTGGTAGCTCGATGATATATTCTTGGCAAAGTCGTAACATCTTTTTTAGGCCATGGCGACCATGCGTGAACTGCGTATTCCATCGCGGGTCTGGTTAGGTATTTATAATGCAAGTAATGGTCTGTTTTGAGAAGCTACCGAAAATTCTCTTTAGGAGTGACCATTTCTGTGATGTTTTTGCGATAGACGGAGTTGTAGTGGTTCGACATCCATAGGTTGTTGCTTCTTAACACACCCAAGTCCCTTTGTTCCATGGTCCACGAGAGGCGGTATGCCAAGAAAATTCTAGAATTCCACATACTTTCCAAGGTTTACCATGTGACACTTTTGGAAATTGAAAAATAGGCGATTTTTTAGGGACAAAACATGGAGGTTGTCCAGATACTTTTAGAGCAGTTCGCAGACTTTTATATCGTCCGCGAACAGTACGATCTTACATTTGATGAGAGCCGGTATGTCATTGGCATAAAGTGCGAAGAGGATTGGTGGGTCGTGGGAAGTGTGTGTAGGAAATTCATGCAACTATGGATTTTTATCCGTGTCGTTTCTGCTCGCTTCTGGAAAACCGTTTCGCAGTCCAACCGGCGAGAGTTTAGTGCTATTTGTAATGTTGGCTACCAAACACTCCATTTGCAGTATTTTCTGTTTTCGGTTTGTTATCGAGTTTGAACGTTGTTCTTCTTGTTGCTTAGCAATTCAATTAGATTCTGAATAATGACATGAATTTTTAAAGAAATCTGGTAATTAATCTGCGCTGCTTTGAGCCTTACCGGATTTCATTATTCCTTCTCATTCATGGTCGTTGTCGAAGGAAGTAGACCGACAACAACATTATTTTTGTAACGACAATTTTCTATTTTTCTTCAACGGTTACTTATTTCTAATATATGGTATATTACAGACATAACATGTTTTCGTGTAGCAAAATATAATTACAGCTATCACGGGTCATTCGGATTCTCAGTGCGTAGAACTGTCTCCACCATGCATACAGCAACCATGTCTTCACATAAAGACTTATAATAATCTCCTTTTGATAGGATTTAACGCCTATGGCTAACTTATGCTACGAATCCAGATTTCTATTATTCGCTTATTGAAATCTAAACTTACTATATACTTTGAATATGTGTTATTTCGGTCGCTTTTTCTTCTATACCAGGGTTTGCTCGTAGTCAATGGGGAGGTGGTTGGAAAATACAATCAAGCGCTTGGCCCTCAACTAAGAACTTTTGTTCCGAAAAATTTACTACGATTGGGAATAAATGTTTTTTTCACAATCGAATTGGACAGTTTGTGGTTAAACGAAACCATGAATAGCACGTCGATCCACGAAGGCACCAAGTTCCCGTTGCTATTCGATACGCAAATGCAATGGTCAACAGTGAAAAATCGACCAGTTCAATGATTTTGTTGGGTTTCACTATCGATAGTCATGTATCAGCGCAACGCCTGCATTGATAACCAGAACCGAAGGCATTCTGACTATGAAAATATCTTGACTAGTGTAAATGAACTCATTATACCAACTTGATTTTGACTTTAGAATGTTTCACTTAAACTTCTTCGCAAGGTGGTTTGAAATTTGTCTTGTTACACCTGTTTGAAGCATTAATTTTTGAAGGAGAATTTTCTTGTTAACTGTTTTCACATTAACACTTTGTGAACAGTTAAATCAACCATTATTAGGACTAGATTGAATTCTAATGTAGCTATCTACTGTAAACGCGGTTGTTTTCATGAGTCGCTAGGGTTTCAATGAGTCTACAAAATTCGTGGTATGTCAAGCTTCATACAACTCAGCAGTTTTACAGGCGCATTTTCTGGGACCATTTGAGGTTATGATTTCGCTTTGATCATAAAATTTGAACTAAAATTCACAGGTGATGCAATGAAATCAATGCCGCAAACTCACTGTCCTATTATGTAATGGGGTAGTGGGTTGTTTCGTTTCATGTGGCATAACAGCACGGAGTTGCAGGCAACGATGTTGGATTTTTTACTAGTACCACATTGTTTGCCAATCTTATCTTATTTTTCATGTGCCAATCTTCAAGCAGATATATCATAGTTGGCTCTAAGTTAGAGGCTGCGCGTTTCATATTCAATTCGCGATACTGACTTGGGCATTGATCAAAGCCCTCCATCCCAGTCATAATGAATATGAAAATGTAGATAAGCACAGGTCCTGTCAACCTAGACAGCTTGGTATGAAAGGATTTGTGCTTAGTTTGACGGAGTATCCCAACATTCACGATGTAAGAATATTCACGCATACACTCTAGATGTACACAAAATATCGTCCAAGGATACCCAAAGTCATCAATAATCACCGGTCAAAAGGCTTTGAATAATGTAATTTCTGTATAAATTTCGCCTCATATATTACCACGGTGTCCTTATATTCTCAATTGATCGAGGCGGATTTCTACTTTCTTTGGATCATTTAATATGCGGTCAATCTATACCACTAAAATAATTCTAATAACAGTGATTAGCCGAACACGCTATGTTTTGGAAAACTAAGAAAAATGTAATTCCTACCGGTACTCAGATTAATTGGCTTTACAAGTACACGCATCCATTACCACAGATTTGCTAGCAACGGTGTTGGATTGTTTACTAGTATTATATTTACTTTCAATTGTTGGCAAGAATGTAATAAAATTGATTCATAAGGTGATTTGGTTTCAATAACAGGACGATGGTTAACAAGTTGTGATTGTATGCCACTGTTAGGTAAGGTTAGTACGACCAAACTGTTCAATCACATGAGTCCCCACTCATGTACACTGGGTTTGAACCCATGAACATGAATAAAAATGACCATGAATAAAAGCGCATGCGGATCCTCATCCTACTGTCTCTACCTAATGAGTGCAAACAGCACGAAACCGGTCTTGGGTGTGTGTGATGGAGATGCATTCAAATGAGCTTTTTAGGACAATGGTTAATTTTTGTTTTGAGTAAGATTTTATTAATGAGTAATATATGACGTTAAAAAAGCGGGACCGAAGCATACGGAAAAATATTCCAAACAGTTACCGGTGCTACATTGCACAGATTGTGGAACTTAGCTTAGTCCTCACATTAAAGCTAAATTTCAATTTGCAAATGATGATTTATCATCAATTTCGCAAACAATTGGGTTTAGCACGAAGTCAGATCGTTGTTTGAATGTCAGGTCACGGATGTATATACCTGATCAGCGGCAACAATCGAGAAACCGGCCGTGTTTTTCCGTCCTGTATTTCGATTGTTATGTACTACTTATTAATCAAATCTGTATTAAAACAAAAAAATCATTAATTCTCGCTCAAAGAAATCTACGTCGCTACCACTCCACAATGACCTTGCTGAATCCAACGGTTTACCTTTTACATAATGCTCACTATCTTCACATGTCACCAACACTGAAATGGACGGAATGTTTCATTTTGATATAAAAACACGGTTCACTTTTTTCACAATGAGGTGAACGCGGATACTTTGATTAGTAAGTTTTCGACAAATGACCAATTAATAAAATCATAGCATTGCAATTTGTGATCACTTGAAAATAAATGATACACAACTTGAATTTCAGTGGAAAGGATTTTAAAAAAATTATCTGGCTAATGTGGACGGAATTGAATATAAAGAACGTGTTCATTGAAAGTGAACGTTCGATATGTACAGAAAAAAGAAGATTGAAAGTCGTGTGGTTTGGCTTGACTGATTCCCCTGTCAGTTTTATTGCTCAACGTCCAACCCTACTGGAAGATTCTCTTCTCCCCCAGCTTTGCTCAGAGTATCGCACAATTTTGCCAGAATATTAGCAAAGCGATCTTTCCCGGTGTAATCGATTTGGCCTCGCTCCCACGCATACATGCGCTCAGTCTCTAAACGCTCGTGACGGGCACACACTCTGTCAGGCACTAACATCGAATTTTGATCCCTTGCTCGAGCCTGAAATGGGAGTAAACATGTTTCAGTCAGGGCAAATTGCATAGAATTGAGTGGCACCAATCGGCGATTTATTCAGTCCGTTAATATTAGGGTGGTAAACAAAAATTTGAAGAATAAAATTCTTCGTTTGTGTGACCTAACGATGTGATACGGGATTAAGTTGCCACATTAATCACTTATAGTTTTATCTACGTGCTACATAAGCTGTTCAAGTTCAGTTAGACTTGATGAATCGGTGTCTCATTTGATTGGGTAAGACGACACGTTGGTACGTTCAACAGGATTGTGGCGCAAGGTTTTTCTGTTTCAGTTAGCCAAGAGAATCGATTAAATAATATGACCAGCGAATAAACTAGAACGGAGGCCGCTGCAGTTTGTAAAATTATTTCAATCATGGGAAAGCAATGATAATTAATACATAGATTATTGTAAACCAGGTAAAAAGTAAACCGCTATAGAAATGCTTGTTGCTCAGCCAGTATTGGTTCATTAATATCCTCTGAGAATGGATATTTCTTTGTCAAAAATGCAGGCATATATTCAAGGTCATAGCAAAAACTGCTTTAACGATGCCCATATCATATAACTTCTGACAACTAAATGCAGCTCCTAGCCTGCATGCGTGATACTTTGTTACTAGACAGAACTGCACCTAATTATAGGGAATGGGGGAATACGGTTGACTGATGCCTCAAAATCAGTTGGAGCTCGTAAGTCCATGAAGGCTGTCTACCTATGGTAACCCAAAAAACTTTAGTTCTTACCTCCAAGGCCGAGTGACTATTCAAACATGGAAAAGGCTTCAGGAGTCAAAATTCATGGAAAATAATATGGAGCCGGATTGTTTAATTAACCTCTTCCCGGCAACTCTCTAGACTGCATCACTGTCTAAATACGTAGCCTCAGCTATTACTTTAGTTCTGATGGTTTTGTACAGCGGAAGCACTTGGTACATGTTCAACAGCTAGTTCTTATCTGAATTACCTGGCGTAATCGCAGCTCACCAATGAAGGGGCTACTCCGTTCCATTAAGGTGAATAATAACACGGATAGCAGCAGATAACGTTTAAAAGTAATGACTCAAATGTCGTAGAACTCAGCGCCTGGGGCTGATTTCCTTGGTGGGATATATATTTGGATCTCATTGGTGGCTACCGCCTCTAGTCAATGAGGTGTCGTCTTGCAACGTTCTGCTCCTCATTTGATACATTGGGATTAGAAACAACTAAACAAACTGAAAAAATGATAACACAAAGAGATCAGCTTTAAAACTAGAAACGCGTATCATCCGGTCTGCGCTTTCATATTTTCGTGACGACGTTCTGAACATCGAGGACGTCTGAAAATTGCCTGTCCTAAAGTGTCATTGGGTGATTTCAAAGTAAAAGTTGGCGCTGATCATTAGGCTTGGCTAAACTTCCGCGAAAATTGCGAGCTCGGCAGAACAAATGAAAACGGAAAACACATTTCAAAACTATGCAGAGTTTAGTCATTGTGCGATTAACACTTCACGAATCCAAGCAAAAGATAAGGTCTCATAGAAATATCCTCGTTCTGAGCATTGACATCAGATTTATTTTATTCTTGTTAGGCACTCTAATATGAAAAACGTACTACTCAGAAGATCATGCCAAAGCGCAGTCCGCTACACTGACCATTTATGATTTGTGGCAAACTGAAGCTTCAACAGACTATATTCCACCGCGACAAATTAACTGATAAACCGTATGTGCGAACTTCATCTTTCTGTGCGATTCGAGCAGGCTTTGAGATCCAAGATCGTTAAGACATGTTCACCAGATTCACCTTAAGAATACTAATAATCGATTTAAAACTGTATACGGGCCGATTCGCTATTATGTTTTAAAAGAAATTCGAATGAGCGAATTGGTTTCAACCACCCAAGCTACGGTACTGTTTACTGTCCTCTACACGGAATGGGCAGCACAAAAGTAAATATGTAAACATTTACGCTTTCTCTCTAAATAGCGTACATATAAGGCAATGCACTGATGAAAATTTGACTACAATTAGGCTCAGTGTATAAAAAGATGCGGATACTGATACCTTTAACCGCATCTATGGTAAGATCAATGGAGCCATTGTCAAAAACATACTTAAATGAACTCCCATTTAGTCATTATATAGTAATCCGATTGTTGAAAAAACTCATCACATGGATCGATCAATTCTCTTTTGTTTACAACAGGGGCAACACGGTTTTATCGCATCCACTTGAAACTTTTAAGGGTGCCAAACATTAAATATCTAGATACTCCATCTATTCTTGATGAGTAATCGAACACTTAGCGAGAAGAATGGCTCCTGCCGACAACAGAAACCCACCATAGCTTATCAAACACTGTTGAACATTATTCAAAGTCACTTCATGCATTGCTTCTTGAATTCAGACAGATGCGAGACATAATAGTTAACGTAATAGAGGCGGCTGCAGCAACTTTTAGGAATTTCTCTTCTGATTGCTTTCGGTAAATTGTTTTCTGAAGGTATACAGGTGCGGTTACCGGAATAAGCTGATACTGCTTAATAAGATTCTCGGTGTGGCTTCCGCGGGGTAGACCATCCATTGGCATGATCATCTGCCAGAAACAACTTCCAGAAACGTATCAAGAACGGCGTATGCCATTATACGCAAAATTAATCGATTTAACAAAGGCATGCGATTAATTAGCAGGGAATGGTTATTAAAACGCGCGATATTTCGAAATGTCATCCAAGATGGCTTTAACTCGTTATCTCCTTCCACTATGTCATGAAGGGTTAAGTTTATTTCGACGGTTTCATTTCAAATGCTTTTGAAGTTTGCCGGGGCATCAAACAAGGATGTGTTATTGCTCCTACGCTTTTCAGCATTTTATGCGCGCTGCAGCATAAGCACACATTTAGAGAGAGATCAGA